>SNQJ01S0226488.1:0-14606 GCA_010110895.2 Picea sitchensis | reverse complement strand
TTAACTGTCTTATTGTGTATTAGTTAAGTAATTATTAACTATTAATAATATTATTTATTTATTTATTTATTGTTTAATAAATGTCGATTCATTAATTAATTGATTACTTAACACATTCGATGATTTGGGTAAAGAATTAAAGGTCTTAATAACATCAATTTAATCATTATGAAACTTTACGTATGACAGGGGATAAGGTAATAAACAGAAGGATAGGATAATAAATGGAGGGATAAGGTGGGTGGCATTAATGGAGGGTAGGTAGTCGGTGAATGGGGGAGATATGACTGGGCAGAGGCTTTCAGGAAGGGGATTATGAAATTTTGAGGGAGAAGGATTGTATTTGGCTAGTTATTGATATTTTTCTGGTTGGGAGTTTGGGGAGGACAGTTTCAAGGGGCACCAGGTTGCTGGGAGTTTTGGGCTCGGGGGCCAGGAATCCTCACGGAATCCTGGAGCTAGGGAGCCAGATAGGCTTCTCCTAGAAGGCTGGGTGGTTAGTTGGTTTTGGGCAAGGTTTGGTCAGAGCATCAGACAGAGATTGGACAGAGCAGCAGGGAAGACAACCAGATAAGCGAGAATTTTAGCATCAAATGGGGGAAGATATGACAAGCAGAGGCTTTCAGGAAGGGGATTATGAAATTTTGAGGGAGAAGGATTGTATTTGGCTAGTTATTGATATTTTTCTGGTTTGAAGTTTGGGGAGGACAGTTGCAAGGGGCACTGTGTTGTTGGGAGTTTTTGGCTCGGGGGCCAGTAATCCTCATGGAATCCTCGAGCTAGGGAGCCGACAGGGTCGCCTCCTAGCTGGGTACTAGCTGGTTTTAGCAAGGCTTCCATTTGAGACTCCATTGCATTGGACAGAGCAGCCAGGGAAGACAACCCATACGGTAGACCTTTAGCACTCCAAAGGTATTTTTATTTCACCTACTGAAGTTATGTGGATGATTATGTAATTTATTTTCATGTTGGGGATAAATTTAATTTTAAATCAATTTATATTCTTATATGATAATGAATCATTTATGCATTGAAAGAAATTCTTTATGTTTAATTGTATGAAATTTTTAGGCTTTCATAATTGAGGTCACTACAATCTCAAAATCAGATTTCATGGCATGTTTAAAACTCGTTAACTCAAGATTTATACATAGATCATGTCATCAACATAAAGACATGGAAGCATAATTTTACTTTGTTTGTTTTGTTTTGGTGTATAGATTTGGCTCATTTTAGCTTCTGGAAACCCACTTTTGATCAGGTAAGTATCAATTATGTTTTACCAAGCTCCTTTGGAGCTTTAAGCTGCATAATGCTTTCTTCAACCATACACTTTGTATTTGCTCTTGACTTCAAACTGTGTGGTTGATCCACATAGACCTCTTCTTCTCAGACACCATTCGTGAAAGCCGACTTGACATCCATCCGTATACTTTCCATTTGTGTTGGTATGTTATGGATAAGAGAGTCCTCATAGCTTTCCATCCCTTACTAATCGAGAAAATGTTTCACCATAGTCAATGCCTAGTTGTTGTGAGAATCCTTTGGCAACAAATCTTGCTTTTGTTTTTTTTCAAGTTGTCCCTTTTATTGAGTTTATTTTTGTAAACCCGCTTGACACCAATACTTGTCTTATGTTTGTGCAGACTAAACAACCCATGTATTGTTCTTCACAATGGGGTCAATCTCTTGGTTCATGGATTAAACCCAATGTGTATCTTTAGCTCCTTTCTTTTTAGTTGATGTAGGTTGACATGACATTAATGCAAAGATATTGTGATGATTAATATCATCCAAATGCTGATATCTCCTCAATCTTCTAGTTCACACCAATTTTGAAGTTCAGAGGGATGAATTTCCACTGGCAGGAGTTTTCTTGAACTTTAGGTTGTCCTAGAAATTCGCAATATTGGAAGGACATGATGATGTGTTTGCTTTCCTGAATTTTCTGCGTTTTCACGAAGTGGCTGCAATGGATTTTAACTATCCATAGGGCAATTTTCAAACTCACTCCATAACTAATTTTCAAGAAATTTGACATCTCCACTCACTGAATGAGAATGATTTTCTTTGAAATCGGATTGTAGATTTTGTAGGATTTGGATGTCTCACTGTGGCCAACAAAAATTCATTTCTCACTATGATCATCAATTTTCCTCCTTAATTCGAAAGGTATGTGAGAGAGAATGTAATGCATACAAAGGTCCCAAGATGAGAAATATCTGAAATTTCGTTCACCCATGCTTCTTGAGGGACATTAATATTGACACTAGTGGTTGGGGATCTATTCAAAAGATAAACTTAACATGCTACAACTTCAACACAAAATAAATTTGACAGACATTTCTTTCTCAGAAGGATACTTTCCATGTTCATTATAGTCTAATTTTTACTCTCAGCCACTCCATTTTTTACTGTGGAGTATACGTGGTTGTGGTTTGCATAATTATTCCTTGTGATTTGCAGAAATTTGTGAATTATGTTGAACACTCATCCTCCCTCCCTCCATATGAACCTTAAGAACCTTCACATTTCTCAATTCATTTTTTCTCGGCTTCACTTTGATTTCTTTGAACTTTGCAAAGGTTTGAGACTTATGTCTAAGGAAATAGATCCATATTTTCTTTCTAAAGTCATCAATAAATGTGAGAAAATAAACTCTACCACCTATTAACTTTGTTTTAATTGGTCCACATAGTTCACAGAACCAAACAAAGTGTTGTTTGTCTTGAGTGGGGGACTGTGGAAAACTATTTCTATTATGTTTTCCAAGAATGCAATACTCACATGGGGGATTTTTATCTTTGAAGAGAGGTAGACCTTTAACCATGTAGTGCTTCAAGTAGTGCTGATTAGACTTTTGATGCTGAAGATGTCCAAATCTTTCATCCAAAACCATATTTTAATTGAGGATGGATGTAATTTGTGCATAATATTGGGTCAAATTTGCAGTTCTAAGGGTCAGGGAAACATTTTATTCCTAGTCATGTGGATTTCAGAAATCAAATTTCTACTGGGGTTTCCTATTTCTCATATCCCACATGATGCCCCCAAAAGCACCTTTTATAGCCATTTTCAACTAGTTTTCCTACACTTAATAGATTGAATTTCATATATGGAACGTGATAGACATCATTTTATGTCTTTTATCTTTTTAGTGAGAATAGGTAACAATTCCTTTTCCTTGAACTTTGACTAAAGAGTCAAAGTTCAAGTGTAGCCATCAAATGAAATAGAAGAATCAATTCAATAAGGTAAATCTTTGTTACTTTTCATGTGATTGTTGCATCCATTTTCCAAAAACTACAGTTGGGTCCTTGTGTTTTTCTTCATTTTTGTGACATGAGAGAAACATCCAATATGAGGTATATCCTTCATGATTTGAGACATGTTCTCTGCCCGAGTGTTGATCTACTTGCTTCTTCCCGCAGATTTAGATTCATAGTGCCCATAATTTTCGCAGTAATAACATTGTATGCAAACTTTGTCATTGATCTCCTCCCTGAGGCTAGGAAATTATGATTCTTATTTCTTTGATGTGTGTGACCTCACCTGGTGGTGGTTTCTTGGAATTATCCCTCTTCCTCTGTGACCTTTGCCCATGCCTCTTCCTTTCCCTCTGTTGAAATAGAATTGGGTCTTGAAGGAATTGGCTATTGACTCATCTTCTAGATGCAGTCTGGTCTCATGTGACAGCAGAGAACCCATGAGTTCATCTCTTGAAAAATTTCTAAATTGCATCCTTTGATTCAAGGATGGTTGTAACAACCATCTAAAATTTATTTGGAAGACTTATGATGACTTTCTCAACAATCCATTGATCAAGTATGGCTTCACCCGCCAGCTTTGATCTAGTTTTCATACTCTCGACTCCTGGTCATAAATTGATCAATATTTTCAGAATCTATCATTTTTAAAGTCTCAAAATGCATCCTCAAGGTATGCAACTTGACTATTTTTGACCTTGTGATTTCCTTTGATAGGGTTTCCATCAGAATGTCCCATGCATTGCCTTTGAGGTAAAACACCTATGATTTTGTGGCACCGTCATCGATTGAGTTTTGAATCCAAGATTTGGCCTTATTCTCTCTTTTCCTTTGTTCTACCAGAGAAACTCTTTATTGATTGTTCATGACAATGAGATCTATTGGATTTGGTTCCACATAGCCAAGATCCATCGGTTCCCAAAGCAATCATGTTCTTGTAAGAACAATCTCATTCTGAGAGACCAAAAATCATAGTTCTTTCCAATAAGAACTGGGCTCCCGTGTTATCCTAAATTGTTAGAGGTAGTCATTTTTCTAAAAAAAATTTAGAACCAAAAAAATTTGTTCTCAGATTGTTCGTGATTTTTCTCTGTGGGATGAAAATAATTCCTTTTATTATTTCTTTATGCGTAGTAGGTTCTTTCTATGTTTCCATGTGAAAAACACACTAGGTGAAGTTTCAAGCTCGAGCTACAAGAAATTTCTTGTTTCCTAGTATAGATCTTGCTCGATCTGACTATCTGAGCAAAATATTGTGCGCATTCATAGCTCAACAACATTCTTTGTCGCATTGTAACTCCTTTAATATCGTAAAACTAGGTGACTCCATGATTTTTTTTAATGAAAATTTAACGCTAAACCTTCATGACCAAGGGCTAAGAATCGATGCTCCGTGGGTTTCGACTTCGTGAATTTCTACCTCTTATCTCCTCAATACACACCTATGAACCATCAACAATAGTCATAATATCATTAGTGCTCAAATAACTCTCGTGATCAATGACTCAAATTTTGTTGTTTCCAACCACCACGATTTTTGTTGATCACACCAACACACACAACACTCCGAAGTGTCGCTTGTCAAAAAGAAAGGGGAGATTGGACGGGTCCTATTCCTCCACTAGATCAACGAATCAGTGTCTCCTTCACACTTCAGGCTTAGGTTATTTCTCTTGGTTGTCCACACAACACAACTCTTTGTATCCACCAACGTTGAAATGCCAAAAGGAAGCAAAGTTCAACAACCCACAACACTCATCCAAGTGACGTAATCGAGATGATTTTCAGACTTCAGCAGTTTTTCCCTTTCTACTTGATTTAAAATAAAATTAAGTGAAGTGTGTCAATAATATCCAACCTATGTGATATGTCACCAAACATCCTCCTCCAACGAATGACTTGGATAGACTCCGGCCTTTGGGAGTTCTTGTTTTTTGACTTGTGCTAATCTTCGGAGTGTCAAATCTCCAGAGTGACGTAATTTTGATCCAATGGTTCAAATTTCTTCTGGAACGAGTGCTTAGGATCCACTTCGGTTCTTCATCCTTCAAGTATCTTTCCATCACTACTTCGAAGTTCTCCTGGAGTGACAGATCGTCAAAATTCCAAATTATTTCCATGTGTCCAGTGTGATCAACAACCTGGATTGACTCTAGCTCTTCAGAGCTTCAGGAGTTTGCAATTTCTTGACTCGACACACCTTATTTCTTCCACAGTGGTGGTGCTTTGGACCTCTAGATCTAGCACCACACATCCACCTCAAATCAACTCCGCCTTGATCCTCTCCAAGACTTCAAGGCTTTGGGACTTTTCAATTCACAACCAACTATCCCTCCGAAGTGTCGAATTTCAAAACTCACAGAGTGTGGGATCATGTGACACATGTTTCCTGGATTCAACAGTCTAGAGTTGTTTCGGCTCTCCAGGACTTCGACAACCTAGACAACTTCTCGAGCATAGTCCTCTGGAGTCTTATACCACAAGACTGTAGGACATGCTGACACGCTTCCTCTTCCAATATCGACGAACAAGATTTGTTCTTTGCTTCAGAACTTTGGGATATTCGACTCCTTTGGAACCCTTGCACAAGATTCACTGAATACGCGAAGTCCTTTGTCTTCTCTCCACCATTGATTTACCTTCAACTAGATCTGATAGTCATGAATTAATATTTTATCTAATGCTATTATTGCTCTGTGACTCCGTGATCTAACGGTTGGGATTTATTCGTCTCCTCTTCACGCTCCTTGTCCTGTATGGGATTGATATAATGGCCCAAATATGTTCCCGCGACCGATCTAATGGTTGTTGTAGCTTCTCCTCAGCTACTTCTACATCTTCCTCGTGAAGAAAGGATTCCATGAATTATTAAATCTCTTTGTCTTGAAACTTCTTCTGCAAATATGCCTCATGCTCTTATTTAGAGGATTGATGTCTCCAGTGCTCCTCCAGTGGACTACTCTCCAATCTCTATGAAGATTCTTATCTCTCAATGCTATGATACCAAGGACAAACTATAAATGAAATAGACAATATAGAAGAGACAAATCTAGAATAGGAAATGCAGAGCACAAATGTATTAGATGATAGTCTAAATATATAAAATGGAAAAGAACAACAAGAAGATGAATAAGTCATAAAAAAATTCTAAATCTAATTTTGTACTACAAAATGTACCCAACTGTGTCACCGTACTACACGCTATTGAGGTTATAACTAACATAAATACTTGTGGGGAAGAATAACCACCATTTTCGATACATATAGGAATGGAAGATTACAACCCGCCTTGCTCAGAAGAAAAGAGCCACCAACGAACTAATGCATGGTCTTCAACCCTCTCATGAAGAAGTGGAAAAGAAAATAACTCTTTTCATCTCTTTTAGATCTTTTTTTTTGAAACCACATGAAGACATAAGGGTGTTTTATGTTCCTGGTTTTGATGAGGAAATCAATCATGCACGTGAACTCATTAATCAAAATCATGAACGTTTGTTCAGAAATTATTTCTATGGTGAAGTAGAGGTGAAGCACTCATTTTTATGAACATGTATGTATCAAAAACTCAAAAATATATCTGTATAAAAAAATCACAAACATAAAACATTAACGTTATCTATTATCTATTATATTTTGTGTACATAATATATATATTAAAAAAAATAGACCAATCAATGGCATTTTCCATCCTTCTCATATGGTTATTATGGTTAGTATGACTGTTGGTATGTTGTATCTTGTTCATGAAAGTCTATTAATGTCTGAAGGAATTTGCCTTGCTTTAGTTCTTCTATAACTAGCTTCTTTGCAACTATTTCCCTTGTTAATACAATCAAATTACGCATCATATTATTAGTTGATTTTTGTAACACCCCAGTTTTAATCCTTATGAACTATAATGTATTATGTAATTATGACTTAGGCTGGTCGGTAAAGTTGAAAAGGGGCTAGAGTGCCTAGGAAATGTATTCAATATATATACATTAATAAAAAAATATATCGTTGGCTACAAGACTGACAAGGAAAAAAGAGAAAGGGGCTTAAGGGGCTAAGTATTTTTATTATATTTTATTTAACCATAATTGATTTTATGGAGAAAATGGATTACATCATCTTCTTGGGAGGAAGGCCACGTGGTTTTTTTTCATGTAATTTTATAAACCCTACCTGTGTGTTGTTTAGGGGTTTCTCTTGGTTAATCATTTCATTTTAGAATTCTTCATTTCACTCTTGTTGGATTAGTGTGCTCTTGAGGGGGAGAATGGAAACAAATGGATGGATAAGGAGATCCATTGCTACATGGCTTGAATAGATTACAGATCATTCTGATAGGGAATGCATGCTTGTGTGCATGAGATTGATGGAATTTCGGAAAGAAATCTCCATAGATGACAATGTTTGGAGATTCCAGCAAGGATATTTGCTCACCAGTAGCATTGGAGTCCTAGAGAGAAATGGAACAACCTGAGGGATTGCATGGCAAAGAAAGGTGTTCATTTTTTGGGGTTGTGCAGGATGATGGGGAAAGAGAGATGGAATTTCATATTTGTTGTGTGGTTGGGAAACCTAAGAGCCAGTTACCCAACTGTTATGTGTTTTGGAATTCGCCTAGGACCCGTACTTGTGGATTCATAGCACTAGCTCGAGGGTGGTTTTTTGTTGAGAGAAAATGAACAACAATGTCTATGTTTGGGAGGAACGTCCTTAGTTTGCATTTAATTGGTGAATGTTTACTTGCAAAAATAAGTTCTCTCTATGTTTTCTGTACAATGTAATTACCACTATGTATTTAATTATCTCTGAGATGTATTTTTGTGTGCTTGTATGCTGGTTATTTCTTGTGCATGTAGCATGTATCTTGATTAATCCATGTGACTCTTTCATGCTTATTTTTCGAATTGATTATTATTAGAGTTCAAAATTAGTTGAGAAGTGAGTTTTTGAGGTAGTGTGCCGAGCTTGTGGGTTGTTGGGTATGTTACATTTTTTTATGTTCGTCCTTAACATTGTTTTAAGCACGTTTTAATTAAATAATATATTGTATTTTCTATATATAAAGCATCATAATAAAGATAAAGAGTAAACTCTTTCTTCATGAAAACAAATCATAAATAAGATTTTAATAAATTAAATAGAAAGTGGGAAATTATTCATACATACTTATTTTTATTTACTTTCCATTCAATCAGCAAAAAAAATTCATAAAAACAATAATTAATTTTTAATTATTTTTATAATTTTAAATGTGAATATTTTTTCATAAGTTTTTATTATTTTTATTAAAAAACATAATGAATAAAAAAAGATTTATTGGTTGTATCTAAAGAAGATACTACCATCATAGATCCATCTTATTAAAGGAGATACTACCAGGGTAGATCCATTTTAACTATGGATCTATTATGTGCAGACAAATCCATGAGGTGAAAACCTTATTTAGAATGAAAAAATTGAGGAGAAGCTTACACCTTGAGGGATTTGATTCCTCTTGACACATGGTAAATCTAGAGTTAATATGGGTTCTAGTTATAAGAGAATGCGTGAAAAGTTATATCCTAATGTGTGTATGTGTGTGTGTGTGTGTGTGTTTGACTTGGTCACCAACACCTCCTTCGTTACTTGTGACATGGTTTGAGAGCCTCCTGTTGATCCATTAACTCACACAGTTTTAACAAAAACTAACAGTCTGGTCTTTTAGTTTAACGACAAATGTTTCCAACAATTTCTATCAGAGAGAAAGGTCATAAGTTTGAGTCTGTTCGATTAGTTTCTGAGTACCTGAGTTGGTGTTGAAGTGGAGTTTTTTGACTTTGTGGTCAACACCTCCTTCGAGACTCATGACATGGTTTAGCAGTATCCCATGGATCCATTAACTCTGGAAGTTGTATAAAAAACTATCAAGGTGGACTTTTGGTTTAACCTAAAAAATAGTCCAACATGTGTGTTTGTGTTTGTGTGTGTGTGTGTGTTTTGAAATGTTTTGAATGAATTTGATCCTTTGAAATTTACTAACTATCATTTTTAATGGAGATATAAGGACACTACAGAAGTTACATCCACATGTGATATAGAAAGGAAGTTGACTTGAAGACCATTCAAACCTTTAACTCAACATATAAAATATTCTAGTGAAGGTCATACTTAATCTCTCTTATTTTCCAATATTAATAGTGTTCCCTCGTATATTTGTTTACATTTTATTGTATGAATTTGATTTTAATGCATTGTATATGTGAAGGAAAATTGTATATCTTAGCATTATATATATCTTAGTATTATAATAATTTTAATGTGCAAATAATAATAGGTAAATGACACCCAAACAAAAAAAACTTAAAATATGTGTTTTGAAACTAGTTTTCCATGTGTTATTGCTCAGAGAGTTGAAATAAATATACATGATTAATTTCCTTGATATCATTTCTTCAATTTATGCACTAAATTATTTTAGCTATATTATCATTGAAATCAATGAAACCTATTATTATTTTATGTTATATCATTGTTAAAATTAATGCTATGCTAAATTATTTTTCATTGTATCATCACTTAAATCAATGTATATTGTTTTTCATTATGTTATTATTTAAATAAACCTAATGAATTTCTCTAAATCCATTGATCAGTGTATCTCACTCAAATCTGTAATAGCCCCCGATAGTGCCCCAGTTATATTATGAATTGTAATCATGTTTTGTAGGCTAGTGAGTCGAGTATTGATAAGCTGGTGGGCTTATGTGTTTATTAGATCGGAGAGCCCATTTTTGTATATGTAATTATGCAGAACATTAATAAAGATTAAATATCATTGCATCAAGACCAACCACGAAGAAAGAGTGATGGGGGAATAAGATTCCATGCGGTGGGTAAGAAAAAAGGGGCTTAAAGGTTGGAAAGAGGGGCTAAGATTAGGGTCTTAAGTCCTTGAATAATAATTTATTATTATTCCAAAGTGGTGTGAAAGGTATATTTTTATCCTAAGTTGCTGGAAAAAGAGAACACATACTTGATGGAGTGCATGCAACTTCATGGGTGACATGTGTCAGTCCAGGCACATGCAATTTAACCCAAGAATTGAGTCGTGACGGGGGTTCGGACTCCATTCGGGCATCCATTGTTTTTCCTGCGGTGCATCTGCATCTAATCTTTGCATACCCTCACACAGCTCTGAAACCAGAAAACCATAATATTTTCCTGAGAAGCCGACAAATTCGGCGTCTGAACCGTTGGAGTCTGTGTTCGACCTCTGCGTTCTTTCCTGGTCACGAACCTAGTGAGAACCTGTGGGAAAATGATGGACTGAGTTGCGTCCTCCATGAATCCCAAGCATCCCATATATGTCTTTGTCGTGTGTGTGTGTCATAACAATTGGATTTTGCGGCCACGCAGTTCCTTGACTGAGGGTGGATTGTTGTCGTCAGTTGTCTCTTACTGAGCCGTGTTGTGTCTTAGTGTGGACGGTTTCCATTTTTGGACATCCATACCCAATTTTGGGTTGTCACTGTCATCCCTATGTGAATGAGTGTTGAACTGTTGTTGTTTTCCTCACCTGGTTGGATCTGAGTCGAGTAGTGTGTTGAAGAAGTGGGTTTTCGAGCCCGTGGTAGAAGAGGCAGGTTGTCAGGCCTGTGACAAACTCTCTCCAGGTGAGAGATTCTGCTGGGAAGTGGTTTTCTCCCAGAGAGAGTCAGGGCACCAGCTACGGAGCTCTGAGAATTCCTGATCCGGCCTGTTGTCGAGACCCATAGAGGGAGGTGAAGAAATCGATGGACTGTGTTTGTGAAGGTGTATACTCTCGGGTGGAATATGCATGTGGGGAATGAGAGTCCGTGAGTAGTGGGCGTAAGAAGGCTCCTGGAGAAAATCCTTCTGGTTTCTTTGTGCAGTTTCCTATAACCTCAGCCTAGTCTAGGATTCCATTTCTCTAGGTGGAGCTTGGTCCCAGATCGAGGGTGACACACTACTGAGCGCGATGAGCAGTGTGGCCTATTGCTGGGAGGTTCGTGGAAGGTCTACACGTAGTTGGTGGATTTAATCCAACTAAAGATAAGTATTAGTCTGTGCTTAATTTATATGCTATGGATGTTTGTTGTATTGATGCTTGAATGTTATCATATGTTTCGTTGCATGTATGAATTGTTGTTAATTCTATTTAAATCTAAATGGTAACAATAACTCTATGTTTAAATGTGTTAATTTGATTTAATGGATATTATATATATAAGTGTATATTCCGCAGTAGTAGTGTTTCTGGACCTGTGGATGGTTGGGGACGTTACAAAGGTAATAGAGCATCCAAGGATAATTTAAGGTTGTGTAGGTGGCATTTCCCGACCTGTTGGTGGCTGGGGATGTTACAAAATCAATGCATCACATTGATTTTCATTATGCCTTTATTGAAATCACTTTTGATTTCACCATCTATAAAATAAATGCACCATATTGTATTGTATTGTGTTAGATGATTGTTGAAGTCAATCCAACTTCCTTGTTTGTCTAAATCATTTCTTTAATATGAGAAGTGACATTAATATGTGTTATTGTCTTGTGTTATATCATTGTTGAAATCAATGCATGCAATAAATGATTGGTATTGCATTTTTTCTTAGTTTCCATGGTTGGACATATAAATAGTATAAACATCGACCTCTTGAATTTTGAAATATTCTTCATTTTGATAACCTATTAAAGAATAATTAAATATCTTAAGAAGTCTTTCATCCTCTTCATATTGATATGATATGACATTGGTGGCTATGAAAAAGTATAATATATATTAGTTTTAAAAAATACTATTAAACAATTTCATTAAAGATTGGTTTGTCATTTGAAAATAAAATTGAATCTAATAATAGTTCTCTTAAATATTTATAGATTTTTTAATAATTAATTGTATGGTTTTAAAGACTAGTTTTGATTTTGTTTTTTTAGTGATTTACTATGTTTCCTTTTATTGAAAAAGGTATCCATCCATAGTTATTAACTCTTAGATATAATTACTCTTTCAAATGAAAAATATTACTTAGTTTAAGTGAGATTAAATATGTAAATTGACAATTATATAATATATATATATATATACGGGAGTTATTCTATTAAAAATACAAGAATGAAATTAGAAAAACCGAATCTTTCTCGAAGCGGGGAAACCGGTCTTACAAAAAGAGTTATATTGATTGTCTATGTAGTTTCTGTCAAAACAGCAAGATTGGATAAAACTAAGGAAAATGAAAAAAAGAGCACAAGACTCGAAATTACTTATGCATTCCAGTCAGGGTTGGAGGGCCATCCGAAGAAATCTCTTCTACAATGGGGTAGGCCCCAAAGTCGTTGTCGTTGTTGCTGGAATATTTGGAGTTGTTCAAACTTGGTTCCTAGACCGAGAGAGTTGCACTCTTGATGAAAGGAGACACCATTGATATTTTATTTCTTGGTTGATTCTCTACTGCTTGGTTGTTGGAATTTACCTGAGGATTCGAGGTGTCAGGGTGGGTCATAGAAGGAAGAGGACGGGAACTGGGGAAGGGTGGAGTGGAAGGAGGAGGGAGAGCGGTGGGCGAGTGGGGAGAGCGAGGTGAGATGGGAGGGATTTGAACAAAGACACACGAGAGAATGAGGAGGGTTTAGGTGAGCAGGTTATTCACTACCCAATAGATGCAGTGGTATCTGGAGGTGTTACGGGGGGAAGGGAGGGATCCCGAGATTTCCTCCTCCCAATCGTCTAATAGTTTTCTAAGTGAATGAGGAACAAATTAGTCATAGGCATCTCGGTTGGCCATGACAGGCAGGGAAGGTTTTGTGGAAACACACCCACCACGAATGCTTCTCCCCAAGGTGGGGGTGGCATGCTTACGGGGAGGCATCTATGAATGGATAAGCCTACAATGCAYAGAGAGGGGAGTGATCCACTATATTTGAAGGACAGAGAGTCTGCAAACTAAGGAGGAATGCAAGAGGTGGTCGAGGGAGACAAAACTACGCAGTTCAATGGGAAGGGGAATAAGTTGAGGACATTCGATGCAGGCGTACTAAGGCCATGCAAGTGATGCACTCGAGTTTTTCGAGGAGTAAATGCTCGACGTCCTGGGAGGAGGAGTGAGTTAATTTGCATGAGGGGAGGATGATGTGTAATGCACCATGTAACTAGTTCACATGCCAAGGGATCTTGTTCTTCCTTCCAGGTGGGTAGGAGTGGAACCCGCATCCAAGGAAGAAGATTCCCTGAGAGAAATTTCGATGCAGTATTACCTAAAGGATTCATTGGAAATCTCATCCAGAGTGTGATACCTAAGGTCAAAGTTTCCCATGATGCTTTAATTGGAAATTATGTCTGCCACGGAGTTAGCCTTATGGAGAACATGGTGGAAAGAAATGGAGTCCATCGATTCCAAAATTTGAGCTAGAAGCTTAAGTCCTTGATCCAGTCTCCAACTAGGGGATATTTATTATCTTTAAGATCCAGTTTTGAAGACATATTGTGATGGAGATGATGAGTTGGGGGTCTCCTTTGACTATGAGAGGCAAGAGAGCTCTTTTTTGTGTTAATCGAAGACCGAGGAGGACACCTGAGAGTTCTGCAACATTTTTGTTGTCATGGTCAATGACACCATAGAAGTTTCAAAGAATGGCACCCAAACTATCTTTGAAGACACCACCAAAGCCCGTAGGAACAAGATTTCCTTTAGAAGGTCCATCAAAGTTGATTTTGATTAAACCATGAGGAGGATGACACCAATACTCTAGAATAGAGGGAGACCTCGTGTGGGAATATGGGTTCAAATGGGGGCCCACGTGGGTTTCAGAAAAGATGTCCCATATATGCATAATTAATGCCTCATTTGGTTGTTCTTGAAAGTCTTGGTTGGACTAGGATTGGAGATGTATCATTTCCAGAATAATTTTTCTACAGGTTTCCCATAGTGTGTCTTCAGAGGACGAGTGATCTTCAAATATGCATTGTTGTTCTGTTTCCAAATGTTCTAAATAATGAAACCAGGGAGAAACTGCCAAAGATGGTTGATAATTTTGTTCTGATAAGGATTTTCATCTCAGTTTTTAAGAGATTGAGTGATATTACCATGAACCCGATTAGATCTTCTGTAGGAAATCGGTGCATTGTCCCAAATATTGTTGGATAAGGGGAAGTTGTCAAGGAGGTGTTCTAAGGATTCCACATTTTTGCAGAAGAGAGCACAATGAGAAGGTCCAAAAAATCCCCTTTTGAGAATGTTGTCCCAAGTTAAGATTCACATGTGGTGAACTAGCCAGATAAAAGTTGACATCTTAGGCCAAGTTGTGAGGGACCAAAGTTTGGACCCGCAAGGATCTTGAGGATCTGGC
>SNQJ01S0226487.1:0-14606 GCA_010110895.2 Picea sitchensis | reverse complement strand
TTCTCATATATTGTGCATGGTGTATTATGGTGTATTGGTGTAACTCTTATACTATTGTTCATTTCTCATTGGATATAGTTGAATGGTTTAAGTATAAGTTGAAAAATGTTTTAAATTGTACTTGATACTGATTCACCCGCCTCTCAGTATCAACAGACAGAAGGTTCTCAGAGTCGGCCTATGGTGTCCTACTTTACATAAGGATGCTAAGGAATACTATAGAGCCTACAATGTATGTAAAAGAGTAGGGAAGCCTTCTATAAGGGATGAGATGCCTTTGGCACCACAATTAACATTAAAAGTATTCAAGAAATGGGACATTGACTTTGTGAGACCTATTAACCCACTGGGAAGGCACACAGGGGTGAGATACATTATCACTGCAACAAAGTATTTGACCAGATGGGAAGAAGCAAGAGAAATTAAATATTGTAGTGCCACTACTACTGCACAGATTATTTTTGAAGATATTATAACCAGGTTTGGATGCCCGAACATCCTCATCAGTGATCAAGGCACACATTTCATCAACAAAACTATTGAAGCCTTGACTCATGAATTTGAAGTTCACCATCAGAAGAGCACTCCATACCACCCATAGGCGAATGGTACAGTTGAAGCCTTCAATAAGATCTTGGAGACAACGTTAACTAAGATTTGTAGTGTTAATAGAGATGACTGCGATTTAATAATTCCAACAGTATTATGGGCCTACATAACTACCTTCAAGAAGTTAACAACGATGACCCCATTTTAGTCGGTATATGGCTTAGAAGCATTGGTACTTATGGAATACTTGGTTCCTAGTTTAAGAATTGCAACATTTACAGGTATGGATGACATCGATGATGTTCAAGACAGGCTTGCGCAGTTGCTCGAACTGAAAGAAGACAAGTTTATTGCAGGATTTCATCAGCAGGTATAGAAAGAAAGAGAAAAGGGTTACCACGATAGACATATTAGGAGGAAAGCATTTAAGCAGGTAGATTTGGTATTTATATATGACAACACGTTCAAGAAGCATCCAAGGAAGTTTAGGACACATTGGCTTGGGCCATTTGTGGTTTCCTATGTTACAGAAGGAAGAGTTGTGCAGTTGAAGACCCTTAATGGAGAATGGAAAGAAGGTTTGGTAAATGGGAGCTGATTGAAATTGTATTATGACAATCACCTGCCCCACAGCTCTCAATAAAAGCAAAGAAAGAAGGGTCGAGGTACCAGGTGCAGATGAAACTGGGTACCAAACATAGAAAATATAGTCTGCAAAAGAAAGGGATGGACCGAGCATAAAGCATAGGCTGCTTCGCGCAGTCGACAGTCAAAGTAAAACAAAAGGTTTAGTTTTGCAGTGACTTAGGACCAGTCACATGTGAGTGTTGGGGGCCTGTTGGCCCTTGTTTACATAAGGAAGAGAAGATTAAGGAAGAAAGGCGAGGCACGAACTATGCAAAAGGCACATAAACGAAGGAAGGGTCGAAGTGGGAAAAGAAGGAGAAAAGAAAGGAAAATCTAGCTGTTGGAAGAGAAGATCGAGGAAGATAAAGAAGTAAGGAAACTGGACCATGAGAAACTCAAAAAGCGGAAGAAGACATCAATGAGTGCTTTGGATCACCTCGTGGAAAAGAAGGAAAGAGAGGCTGGAAAATCCCTTAAAGAACAGGTCAAGTGGACCTAGGGTTTTGGACCTAGGGTTTTTATATGTAGACTGTGGCCATGTTATGTATAAATAAAGCTCTAGGAGAGTCGAGAGGGTTGATCAATAATTTATTGTTAGTCACTGCTATTACTATTGTTTAGGATGATATTGATTCTGTATTGTAAGATCTTCAGTTGGGTGCGAAGATCAACCCTACAGCTGGGTGAGCGGGGAGGGAAGAGAGGAAGAGAGAGAGAGAGATTTGCAGCTAAGTGCAGAGATAGAACTGTATGTTTTCATCTAATATATCAAGAAACACAATTATGTGGACGTAGCCTTAGGTAGAGGGTGAACCACATATATCTTGTTCTTCTTTATGATTGATGTTGTGTTATTAGCCATATGATATATTATTATTGCATTATTGTGTTAGATCAAAGATATAACCTACGGAGTAAGCTTAGGAAGGGTAAGGAATATCTAGATTGTTGTGTGTTGTTGTCCTAGATCCACTTTGCATTTCCTCTGGTTGTAGACACCTATGCCCTGCAACCCGCTATTGCTTCTTTGGGTGAGACTGCATCTTCTTTGCAGGTTTTGCCTAAAGGGCCAGTAGTTAGGGTTTGTTGGTGCACTGTTAGAGTTGAACCTCAGGTCTTCCCTTGTGCCAACACTTGGTTTGGTGACTGTTTGATGGGATTTGATGTTTTTTGAGCCTTCTTAGGTCTCTGTAGTTCCTATTAATTTATGGGCGAAGTCTTTCTCATCATCTTTTCATTTTTTATTTTCCTTATACATTGGGTTGGGTGTTTTACTTCTTGGTATCCAACTCGAGTTATGTTTTTCTATACAAAGTAAGGCTATATATCAAGTTACTTTTCAGTCCATGCATTTTTCAGTTTTGTTATATTGAAAATACAAAAAAATAGGCATTTTGCATTGCTTGGTACTTTTGTCTTTTGAATCCTTTTCATTAGATTAGTGCATATAGTGAAGGTTGGATTTTTACTTTTAAATTGCAGAGTTGAATTAGAAAATTGAATTGGTTTTTAGAAGCATATCATTCGTTGAAAGTTAAAGTTAGAAATTTGCATTGTTTTCATATTTACTTTTCTTGCAGAGTCATAACATCATGAGTTTCACTACCATACCTTTTTGAGTAATCACGACCATTAAAATTAATGCTATAACTTAAAATTGATTAGTCACAATTTTATTTTCTAGGGTACACAAACTAGCCTAGGATTTAGTGCCTTGGAATAGGGTTTTGTGAGTAAACTTCTCCAAGGAAATTAAATCAACATATGTGTCCGAGAAAGAGAGTGGAGAATTCCATTGTATAATTGGAAAGATCAGGAGGCTTCTCTCACACCGAAGTTAATCACGAGGTCACACAAATTTGGTTGAAGGGATATCCCTCTTATACCTTCCTAGCATCAGAGATATTTCTGAGGATCTATTAGTATCTTGGGATCTTTCTAGTTACTTTACCTACATGAGAGGTGGTACTTTCAAGGTTTAGGGATTTTTCCTCTTTCCCATACGGTGGACCTGAATTACGAATGATTTCCCATGCATCAATTATACAATGGTTTATTATTTTCTTGAATTAGGTGTCTCATAGGTTACTTGCAATGGTTATTCTGTAGGTACCCTAGGTCAGATAAGGGTCAGGAAACACACAACCTTTATGGAGGATTACCTCTCCAGGGGGATCTGACCAATTGGTTGTTAAGCCCATGAGGGCCCTTATAATTGATTCTCTTACTTCTGATCTTTAGCAGGGACTCTCAGGCCCCTCTTGGGCAAGACATACCTTCTTTATGAAGGGAGGCCACTCACTCACTTTACCCCATTTGCATGTATATTGGCCGTCTGACTTTTGGTGTGCTCTTTGATTACTAGTTGGCCTTAGGATATATATATATATATAGATATAGATTCTTAAGTCATAGTGGAGTCGGACCAACCTCCCCGTCGATCCTGTCGCTTGTTACAGGTACCAACGGATTTCGAGTCTTTGCCTTCTAAAAGGTGTAGATTTATTATACGTGGTACACACACATCCACTATTCAGACTTGTGATTCTACAAGGATGAGTATTGAACCTGGTATTCAGAATACTGGGAGCCCTTCGACTCCCATACCCACTATAGTTAATGGCACCTCATTCGACTCTTGCAACCTCAATGGTTGTAGTGTTAGAGGCACCTATCATTACTATTGCTCGGCCTATACTAAATGCTCAAGCTACCACCTTGAGTCCTTTTGGGTCTCTTTTAAACTCACCGGGATATAATGTTCAGTCCATCCCTATGGCTTCTAGTCCTTTTTGTTATGGTATGCCCAACTTCACTTCACAGTTTTCGAACTCCATCCTAGATGTTGACCCTAATGATAGCATTGGGCTTAGGGGAAGTACACCTCCCTACACTCTTTTTTAGTTTGGTGGTTCTCGGATCCCTCAAACAACTCCTAATATGGGAGGCATTCCTATTTTTAACCCTGGGTCCAACCCTCCTGCTTTTGGATGGAGCAACCAACCTGGAGGACAAGCTTCGACTCAAGATCCGTCCTACAACCCTACCTCCTCGGTGAATATTCTGACCAATAAATTTGGCATGATGAATCCACCTCTATCCTCCAGATTCCCACCTGGATGAGGTCAGTTTAATGCTTTGGGCAACCCCCAACCTAGATCCAATCTAGCTAGGGGAAATTTCTATAACCCTCAACAAAACATTCCTACTGGAATGATGCCCAACTCACATTTTATAAATCATCCCGGAGGAGGGCCTTATAATTTTGGACAGGGCCATGGTGCTTACCAGAATCATGTATGGCCTGCAGTTCCTTAATCAAAATATTTCCTGGGAGCTTGGGGCCAGATGCCGCAACCCTATATCCATTTTATGGCCACGCTTAATATGCCATATTTGTCTAAGTTAATAAATGAACCAGTGAGTCATGATCCTACATGGCCCCCTCTCCCCACTAAACTTCCTTCAGACATATTGAAGTTCGAGGGAAAGAATGGAGAGGATCGTGGTGATCACGTCACTACCTTTCACCTTTGGTGCTCATTGAATTCACTTAATGACGATTTTATCCGATTAAGATTATTTCAATGTACCCTCATCGGAGTTGCTGCAAAATGGTATATTGAGCTATCGAGGGGGGCATATGGGACTTTTAGTCACTTGGTGTTGGTCTTCCTTAACCACTTCCATTTGCCCATTCGTTATGATGTTGGACTAGAATTTTTGTAGACTTTACACCCGGATACCACCACTCATATCTCAGACCATATCTAGGAGTGGCGTAGATGGAACAGGTTGATTAAGACCCCTATACCACCAAATTTTATTTTAGAATGGTTCCTTAAGTCTTTGCACGCTCCTATCTCGAAGGACATTGATACTTCAGAGGTTTCCACTCAAGAATAAGATATCTTTAGATACCAACAGTTAGATTTGATATATGCTTAGTCTGGGATGTTATATCACCTTCTTCCAGACACACCATGGTCAACTTACGATCCGAGACAAATGGCCGAACCTCATTCCGACGACATTGTAGGTACCGCCAATGTAAAGTCCCCAGACTCAATGACAAGCCAGATGCAAGAGTTGTCTCTAAACAAGTCTACATGAGGACCAGCTTCATCTGTGTCTTCCAACCCCACTCAGTCAGTGGATGTACACTCTGTGCAATAGTCGGCCAACCCAAATGGTAACCATAAACTGGGCGAGAATAAGAAAGGACGTAATAACTGTAAGGGTGGGAATAATGGTAATAAACCCAAGGATAATGGTAATAATGAGAAGACATGTAATAATGCTGGAGAGGGCAAATGAGAAAGACATAAGGTGAAGTTTCCCTATAATATTTGCACAGATGATCACCTTACCCATTTATGCCCCAAACTTGGAGAAGCTGCAAAGCTGTTATCTCAATCACTTGTTGTACTGACGAATCCATTCCCACATAATCAACACATGGCCTTGAGCTCCTCAAATGTTAGAAATGTAGCTGGTGGGAGACAAAACTAGCAGTTGCAATTGAAGACCATTTATGTATCAATATGGTCAATGTGAAAGTTAATGTATCCACTCGATCTCGAGATTATAGATCTTCACAAGCTATTCCTGGTCTAGAATCTCCTCCTCCTCGAGAGAGACAACTTTACAGATTGAAAAACCAGAGCCACCACCTCGTATTCCGAAAGGAGTAATCAAGTGCTCTACTCATAATCTGAATGCTAGAGCCACCCAAAACTACTCTATTGTTGAGGACCTGGGTCAAACCCCTTATGCGATGTTGGCTTTGGAGGTAGTCCAGACATGTCCTTCATAGAGGAATGCCTTATTATCTTATTTAGGAGCTCTAGAACCTAGTGGCTCAAAAGTTATCAAGTTTTATGTCACATATGTGAAGCCTCGCTTGCCTTACCATGTGGCTTTCCAAATCCACATGGAGTACTCAAAGTATACCATCAAACGTGTGGTTGTTGATGAAGGCACTGCTATGTGTGTGATGTCCTTGATCTATTGGAAAGATCTCGGTTCTCTGACTCTTTCCAAGTCATTGAACATGTTGAATTCTTTTGACAGTCGTTCCTTCTTCCCTCACGGTATTCTCCCTACCTTTCCGGTCCAGTTAGGTGGGAAGAAGGTAGAGGTGGAGGTAGAGGTAGTTGATGTGCCTCTTGATTATAACTTGTTACTAGGATGCAATTGGACATATGCTATTGTTGGCATAGGGGAATACCTAGGGTTCAATGCTACAAAAACACACCAACAAAACCCTAACTAATGACCCTTTCGGCAACACCTGCGAAGCAGATGAAGTATCACCCGAGGTAGAGGTAGGGGTGGTTGCAAGACTCAGGTGTCTGCAACCTTAGATGGGACACAAATATGTGATTGTAATACTTAACAGAGCACTTAGCACTGACAATTCATCAATATTTGACCACTATCTACTCCGAATATAAAACAGAGTATTGCACCATTCATCCAGATCTGATGTATCTAAGCACTTATCATAGAGAGGTAGATTAGATCTAGTAGATTCAAGCACTAAGAACATTCACATAGTTCAGATCTAACATCCATATACATCGTTAGCACAAAGCATAAATAGATCCATCTATCTATATCAAAGCACTTAGCAAGTAAAGACATAAACACATCAACACATCGCACAAAGCATAGAAACACACCATGTACATGGTTCACCCCCACCATGGGGCCGTATCCACCAACTCTTCTTCTCTATTATCTTTGTTCAATATTCTTATAGGCACATAGCATCAAAATACTACTTCGCAGAAGACAAGAGATCTGCGTGCACTCTTCCAGATCCTCCTTCTTCGAGTTAGGGTACAGTTCCAAGCCTTCTTACAATTACTTGCATGTATCTCTGCAAGTCTCACACAGTATGCACAAAACATCTACAATCCATACTTAGCACTTAGCCAAATATCACACAGATATATATGCCTCTCCTTACATTACCTAGACATCTCTTTATACTTTACAAAATAGGCCTAAACATGGCTAAACCCATGGGCCGACATCCCCATACCCATTACATAATCCCAAATCCCAAAAAGGACCCAAAAAGGGGCTGAGTTCCTCTGATCTCTACTTCGTCTTGTGCTCTGCCTTCGATAGGCTGTTGAAGTCCCAAAATAGGTCAAACTTGACCAAGGATCTCTCAAAACTTGGTCAAGGGACAACATGCCCCCAACACTCACTTGTGACTCATCCTGAGTCACTCTAGTTTGGGTAGTTCTACTTCAAAAGCCTTGAGCATGGATTGAGATGCTTTGACTTGTTACTGTGCCACAGCCTCATATTCAACAAAATCTTGGATTACTACGTCGTTGAAAGGTCCCTCCAGGCGCTATTCAGCTGTAGTGACAACCTACTCAAGTTATGCTCCTCGGCCTTCTACCTCTGTGAACAATTGGTAAGCCTTATGTTGTACCGGTTGGAGCCTCTTAGTTACTTCCATAACTCTACTCTGGATAATGTGGATCTGCTATTGGGAAGTGCATTTCTCTTGGGATCACTTCATTCTTTCCATAGTTGATAGGGGCTTCAACTATGCATGTATTGTCTCTGCTTACTGCTTTGCTTCTTGGAACTGTGACTACAGTGCTTGTAATTCTGGGTTCTCATTGAGTTGCTCATACATCTAGGCATTGTGATTACTCAGATTCTTGCATTCCATGGCAATGGCATTTATCCTTTCAACTGCACTCCAAGTGGTTGCTTCTCTTTGATCCCTTACATCCTGTGGAGTCTTGGGTACTATGCGGAACTCTAAGTCTTCTATGCGTTGTTGTAGCTACTGGATAACTTCTTTGAGCTTCTCTACTTGCTGTGTGACTCGTTACTCTGCCTTTATTTTTAAAACTATCATAAAGAGAAGTGCTCTACTGACCTCTTCTTTCACTTTGAGTTGCTCCGTGAGCAACTGTTCTTTTCCTTGCTCCATCTGTGCTTTTTCTTCATTGAACTTTGCTTGGAGAGAAATATTTTCCTGTTCTACAATGTTGTTTTGTTCTATGAGTACACCTTGCACTTGCTTCAAGGCCTGGGTGGCTTGTTTTGTTTCTTCTTGTGCTCATCAAAGGCGAGCTTCGACTGTATCAACTAGTCGGTGGAGTTGGGATGGCTCATCTCCCAACTCTGGTTCTCCTGATGGAAAGGGTGCAATGGAGACTACGCGACTGGACTGAAGGGCCTGCTATACCCTTCAAAGTTTGACTGCAATTCTATCATACATTTATTCCTACTTGGCTTCTTGTTTCTCTATTATTTCTAGTGAAGCGTCATTCAAGGATGTTATGATGAAGTCAAAATTATCGGAGGTGAGGATAGTCTGCATCTTGGTCATGGTGGCTTTTGATTTCTTCCAAGAATAAGGTTTCGAGGGGGAAACCTTCCTCTTCTTCAAGAGGTCAACCTCGTCTCTAGGCGGTGTTACTTCACCTGCCTTCTATTCAGCTTCTACTTCATCACCACCTCCTCAGTCAGGTGACACTGAAGCAGTCTTTCTTGAGGTGCTGCTTAAATTTTGGACCTCCTTAGTATTCTTGGGTGTATTTTGTTCTTTATGAGTGTCCTCTGGGATGTCAATATCAAATATCTCTGCAGGGTTGGCAGGGATAAGGAGGTCAATGGACCATTCCTTGGTGATCTCCTCAAGGTCTTATTCTATAAGTTTATAATATGACTGGAGCTTCTATTTATGTTCATCTTCTCGCGCTTTAATGTAGATGAAGTGTCGATCTGTGCTAAACTTCATCAGGGGTCAGAACCTCTGTAAGGTGTTTGGAGTTATGCGAGGCTCAACTTCGATGGCTCTCTTTAGCTGCGAGTAATATGTATGAAACACAACATTCGAATGCCATTGCTTGTTCATATCACTTGAATACAAAAGGGTAGTGAACTTAGAAGCAAGAGGTTTGAACGACTCTATGTCTAGGAAGGTCACACCTTACAACATCTCCCAGGAAACAAATGAAATGAGGATCAGGAGCCAGCTGAAATGAAATTCATAACCCTGATCCTTTTCTTCTCAACGGTGTATTTTCAACAACTAGGTACTTCACCTAGTTCATTTGTAGGCCTTCCACGGACTTCCTTGCGAGGTCAAAGACAAAGTCGGTGACCAACGTAGGTTAGTTATTCCTTACTAACTTTCCAGCTATCAGTTGACATGCTAGGTGCACTACGCCACTCTATATGGAAACTATTTTGTAGCCTCTTGTTCCCTTCTCAACATCGCCATATGTATCATTGATCTTCTGTGCCAACACGCGATTTGTGGCTTTTCCTAGATAAAACTCCTGCGTGTTGGGTCCTTGCATACTCAGTCCGACGATCCTATGGATCAGCGTTGGGTCAACTTTAATATGGAGATATAACAATAAGTATCCTCCATGGTAACACGATAGTAGCACCTTGAAACATGTGGTGACTTCCTGGTGTCTTTCAAAGTGTGGGATCTTCATGGCATTCAAAAGGGTGGATTGTGTGAGGTTCATCGTCCATGGCTAGGGAATTATATTTGAGTTCTTCCCCTTTGTTTTGGTTAGGTACTTGTATGGGGCGAGCATACCATAGATCTTGTGATCTCCGAGGTTGAAGTCACTGAACTTCAATGTTGTGATCTTATCCTGCTGTGTGTCAACTACGCGTATCCCCTTTGGGAGGTACACAGTGACCATGGTGTACTTGAATCTCTTGGCATAGTATCAAGATTCACCATTCCATCCAGAGGTGCGATGTAATCAAGCAATATGGTTGGAATCATATTTGCATTTGCTAGGTCATCTTTTTGCTTGGTTCTCTTTTCTGCTGAGGGTCAGGATCATCTGGCTATGCGAGCAATCGACGGAGAGGCTTGCAATCCTCTCATCGATGAAACTTGTATACCTGTAGACATCGACATTACTCATTCATTCATGAGTTCGATGAGAACTTCTTCGACAAATTTATCTGCAGTGCTGAACTCATCTAACATACATGCTCGGGGTTGGAAATCTCAGGTTCGAGGAGTAACTTAGACACTACAATGGAATAGAGGACAATGGTGCAATGATCACTGTGTAAAATCAATGAGTCTGTAGGCTCAGATTCACGGTTAGAAAAAGCATTCTCAGTGCATGGCACGATGGGATAAATAGATAACTTGGCAACAAATATCTTACAATAGGTGAGAAGCCTTCATTAACTATGTTTTGTCCGTTACGACGCAGTTTAATGGTCTGGTGGCAAACCATAAATGCCTTTCTACCCATTTGGAGGGCCGGCCTAATGGTTATATATTTCCCAATGGTTATATTGCTTCACCCTGGAAAAGTTCCATGTGGCGTTGTTCTGTTATCCTGACGAAGCTCCAATTTTGCAAATTTTCCCTTTGCGAAGTTCGCTCTAGAAACTTCTGTAACTTTTCAATATTAGCTCTCTTCTTACTTAGATTTGTGGCCTTCTTTCCAGTGTGCTTCGTCTCGGTATTCATTTTTACATTTTGATTCTTATCTGCGTTTGGCATAGTTACTTCGCGCTGTTGAGATTCTTTCCTAAGATTCGAGGGTAATACTTCTTATTTATCTGGAATAGGTACTTCAATCTTCTGTGGGTCTTCTAGTGTTCTTGCAAATTCGACATATGGGTCTCTAGTTTTAGATAGCTTCGATCTATTCTTTTGTTCTTCAATCAGGTGTGCAATGCTTCTAGTCATGAAATCTTATAACTCTTGTTTCTTTTGTTGTAAAACTTCTTCTTCCTCCTTCCTTTTGGCCTGATCTCTTTCAATGAAAGGTTTTCCTAGTAACATGGTAAATGGGGCGTTTTTCTCAATAAATTTAACAATCTCGAAATCCTCCTCTGTTGAAGTCCCATTGGAATTCATAGGTATCTAGGTGAGCTTTCCACATAGGTCTATCAAATTTCCTCTAAATAGTCCCATTCCTCCCAATGAAGGAGTCATAGAATGCTTCCCTAAAAGTTACCAAGTTCATTTTGTCATTATATTCACCTATGTTTCCTCATTTAGAACACAGTCAATGTCGAAGTCTCCTATTCTTTCTTCTATGCATGATTTTTCTTTGAATATCTCTGATAAGATGACATGTCGGTGGTCATTCTGGGTGTCTTTTATCTGTAGCAATACTTTCTTTGATTCTTTCTAGGGTTCTTCCATAATCGTAGTTTATGGATCCTCCTTAGGGATTTCTTGTCTCATGTTCATTCCTTCAAGCTTAGCAATCATTCTACGGAATTCCAATACTTCATGGTCCATAAATTTGCAACAAATACAACTAGGTCTTCTCCCAGGGAACTCCTTAGCAAGGTGTCTCGGTTTTCTACAACTGTAACAGAGGGTTAATCCTCTCTTTCTCTTAAATGATTCCCAACCCTTCATGTACTACGCACTAGGATCATAGTAGCTAACTCGAAAACATTTCTTTCTAGGATCCTGCATCCACTTGTTAGTCCAAACATTCTTTCTATGCGTAGGTATAACATATCTTTCACTATTCTTATCATATCTACACATGTAAAACCTTCTTTCATCTATTAGTGCCCTAGTTTTCAAGCTAGGATAGAATCTATCAAACATACCTAGATCCATACTGTTGAAAAACAAATTTCCACTTATCTTACTTATACAGAGCACAAAGATTTCAGATCTAGAAATTTTCACTATTCTTACCTTTATCAGAGTACAGATGTAATATACCATATATAAATGTATGAAAAACAAAAATAAAATGCTAGTAATGGTAGAATAACAACAATATAACCAGAACATTCACCACAATAACACTGAAATGATATGAGAATAATAACATATATAACACTTTGAATCTGAAAGCAATGTTCACAGGCCTCTTCAAGGGGGAAACCTCCAGTTGAGAAGAGCTCTAATACAAAAATATCCATGCTAGGGTTCTCATACCCTCGACTCCTATTTATACTAAAAAGAAGCATCTAGAGGAAGATCCTTCCAAAAGTAGAAGCTTCTATTAGGTCTTCTTGCATCCACCTTATTCTATTTTATTGAAAGGCCTTATTAATATTGAACTTTATTACATATGAATATATTTTTCTACCTATGTGCGGGTTAGGACCCTAACATGTACCCCCCCTTAAAATTAGCCTTGTCCTCAAGGATTGAGATGAGGAAATTGTTGCAGAATGGTAGCTTGTTCCCAAGTGGTGTCTGTTGGAGTTGTATCTTTCCACTGGACTAGCACTTCCTTGATGTTTCTCTGATGTAGGAGACACTCACACTGGTCCAAAACTGCTTCTGGTTGTATTCAGATGGATCCTTCTTCAAATAACTCTGGAAGGTTGGTTTGAATTTGGCACTTAGCTCCAATCACCTTCTTTAAGCATGAAACATGAAAAACAAGATGTAGCTTCGAATGGTTGGGCAAAGCTAACTGATAGGCTACTTGTCCCACATGATTGAGAATGGTATAAGGACCATAAAATTTGGGTTCTATCTTCTAACAATGCTCGACCTTGAGGGAAGTTTGCTTGCAAGGTTGCAGTCGAAGAAACACCTAATCCCCTTCTGCAAATTGACATTCAGAGCGACCTTGATCTGATTGTTGCTTCATGTGATTTTGTGCCATGACCAAATTCTCTTTGAGGGTATGGAGAATAGCCTCTCAATATTTAAGTGTTAAGTCAACTTCCTGGACCTTCGAGGCACTCGGTAAGTATGAGAGAACTGAAGGTGGATTCTGTCCATATATCTCTTCAAAAGGAGTCATGCGTGTAGCTATATGGTATGAAATGTTGTACCACCATTCATCTAGGGGTAACCATTGAGCTCACTGATTTTTCTTTTTCGAGGAAAAAAACCTCAAATATGTTTCCAAACACTTGTTGAAAACTTCCATTTGGCCATCACTTTGGGGATGATAAGCCATGTTGAGATGCAATTCAATGCCTCTTATCCTGAACAGTTCTTGCCAAAAATTGCTTGTGAAAGTTGGGTCGCGATAAAAAATAATAGAGTGCAACATGCCATGAAGATTGAAGACCTGATCCATGAAAATTTGAGCCACTGTTGATGTTGTAAACAAGTGTTGAAGGACGCAGAAATGAGCATACTTGGAAAGGCGATCAACAACCACCATGATGACGGATTTATTTCCCGATTTGGGTAAGCTGGTAATAAAATACATAGAGATATCCTTCCAAATAGAAGGTGGAATTGGGAGTGGTTGTAGTGTGCCGAGAGATTTGACTATTTCTCCCTTGTTGTGTTGACACATATCACATTTAGCTAAAAATGACAAATTCCCTATTTCATAGTATCCCCAAAAAAGGAACGTTTGACCCTGTCATAGGTTTTGGTGAACCCGGAGTGCCCTGCTGTGGGTGTAGCATGAAGCTCAGAAAGTACCGTGGATTTAAGATTTGATTGTTTGCTTAAATACAAACGACCTCTGTATCGAAGTTCATCATGGAGCCAAGAGTACCCTGGGGAAGCTGTAGCATTGGAATGCAATTTTTGGATCAACTGCGAACTTCTGGGATCTTGTAGCCATTCCTCGTGAATGGCTTGGAGCCAATCTAGTACAATGAATGAAAGAGAAAACATGGATCCTTCATCTTCATATTTTTGGGAAAGTGCATCCACAACCAATTTTTTTTTGACTTTGTAAATGATCTCATAATCATATCCAAAGAGTTTAGTCACCCATTTTTATTATTCTGGGGAGGAAATGCGTTGTTCCAGAAAATACTTGAGGCTTTGATGGTCTGTCTTAATTTGGAAGCATTGCCCCAATAGATAAGGGTGCCACAGATAAACGACATGCAAAATAGCCAACATTTCCTTTTCATAGATGGATTTGCCTAGATTTCTGTCAGATAGTTGCTTGCTGGTAAAGGCCAAAGGTCGAACCTCTTGCATAAGGACAACACCAATTCCTTTCCTTGAGGCATCACATTTCAACACAAAGGTCTTTGTGAAATTGGTGTTATCACTGAAATTTCGTCTACACAGGGCGACAAGGACTCCGCATCATCAAACACAACAATGAAGTCATTCATGGCACAGAATGAAGTTTACAGCATTCCAGAAGGATCAAAAACTATACAAAAATTGAAAGACAAGTAAGGTGCGCGCATATGCGCGGGATAAGAACGTGTTGTGCGCGCTTAAGCGCCCGATGCGCGACTGTCCACAGAAAAATCCGTGCATCTGCTAATACGGCGCATTAAATGCTTAAGTCGGCCTCCCGATCGCCAATGGACCTTCCACCGAGATGATTTGACATTCATATCAGGGTCGGTTCTGCAAATTCGGTGAATTAATGGCTTAAGTGAACCCTAAACAGCACCGTGTTTACACCGGAAGCTAGTTACGTGACTGCCTGGAAAATGTTATAAATAGCAGTGAAGGCTCGTTGTTTCAGCAGATAATT
>SNQJ01S0226483.1:0-14607 GCA_010110895.2 Picea sitchensis | reverse complement strand
CATCACGACCTCTCTGTCTTGGCCATCAAACTTGTCCTGGTCTTTACCTGCAACCGTGGGATGAGGACTTGTGCCCATAACAACATCTGACAGGAACCGATACGCAAAAATGGCCAACATGCATTGCTTCCAGGTATTATAGTTATTCCCAGAGAACTTTTGGTTGCCTTCCAACATGATGTTGGTCAATGTAGCCATAGATGATCATAAAATACTGAACTTAGCAGATAAATAATGGAAAAATACCTGCAATCTTCCCTCAACCAGCTCCAAATCAACCAATTTCTCCTCAAATATGTTAACTCAAGAAATTAGTAGTAAAAAAAAACACCAGATCTTTGAAGCTGGGCACGAATCTGGGTAAGAACAGACTAATCTGGCTTTTAAAACCGAAAAATCAAATGAACCCGGCTCCGGGTGATCCGAAATCCTTTCGACTCCTTGAGTGTGCTACGCTAGCAATCCCTCGATCCGTCACTGCCAGCAGCAGTCCCTAGGTCTTCACGTGCTCCCAGACTCCGTGGCCCTAACCTTGCTCTAATACAATGTAACAAAAATCGAGCACACACAGAAACCAAGATAACTTGAATAAGGTTATCTGTCTTTATTCAATCAATGAAATAAGAGAGCAAATAGCTTTCTTATATAGGTTACAATCAAGTAGAGTCAAACCACTTTATGAATGTGGGATAAAGTGAAAATATAACCTAAAAGCAAATATCTGACCTAAAAGAAAATAAATTAACTTAAAGTCACTTTGACTTTATTAATGCCTAATTCTAATTTCTAATTGACCATTATAAACTAATATTTAATTTAACATCCAGCAAGGCAAGCAACTCATCATGATTCAGATTCAACAAACGCTTCCCCCTCTCCCTCGGGAACTCAATGCAATGGATACCATTGATTCCTAAGTAGAGAGGATTTATCTAGGTGGATATCAATGGCCACCCACCTATTCCACGGGCTCAAAAAACAATTTTCCATTTTGGCAGTTTTTCGGGTTCCAAACTTCCGGGGCTGTTTTGAGGCCCTAAACGATGTTTTTTGGGGATTTGGGGCCCAGGTGATTGGTAAAGACACTAATCTCGACCAATAAAAAATCGTTCTTCTCGGTTAGACCTTTCCAACGGTGTATCGAGTGCCCCAAACAGAGATCATATGAAAAGGTTACGCCCCCGGGAAGTTGACGTATCAACTACCCCCATTGGGGCCTGCAAACCTTTTTTCATATTTCGGGGTTAAGGTTTTGGATTTTACTTATGTTAAAAAGGCTTTTGGAGCCTCATTGTAACAATCATCTTCTTGCGAATGTGAATATCCATCACATCTCTCTTCAAAGATAAGCTGCCACCATTCTAGTGAGTCTTTCACTCTGTATTTTTACAATTCTGTACATTTCACACATTAATAGAAATCGTGTATTACTGTATCTCTGTGTTTATGGTTGCATCCATGATACATTTATGTTATATTGTTGGATATCCGAGATATCTATGTATATTTATTTATTATATCTCCGCTCTCATTTCGTGCCAAAAATAATCCCGATCATACTGTATTGATCAATTCATGAGAACACCATCTTCGATTGGGCCAGGATTATTTCAAGTGAGTTATCTTTTTAGTTGGGAAATTTTCAAAAGAATAAAAAGTTTTATATGTCTTCATATTCGATTTTCATTGCGACTTACTGTCACGTGTTCAATGGCCTACCCTTGGCTAAAAAGGTGAACTATAAACTTGAACCTGTGCAAATGTGGTACCTCGCACTTTGGAAACAAAAAATTACATATCACTTCTAAGAAGTTCACAATGCTTTCATCTCTGCTTTCAGAGGGCTAATTCTTGGACCCGATACATTAAGATTATCCCTGGAAGGTGCATCTTTTTTAGCTGGGAAATGAAGTTTTGAAGCCATGGAAAATTTTAGTGTTATTAGACTCTATTATTCATAGGATATGTTAGCACTAGAAGATTCTCTCTGAGCGATGGGAGGGAATGCCTAACACACATTTATTGTAATGGTTTATATTCATAAATCAAATTGAGTTTATAGATTGGTTTGTGGATCATGTAGTGGATAGGTTGGACAACAATTGATCAGGTTACACTTTTGAATCAGGTTTCCACAACATTCAACTTATTAAAAGGAATTCATTCTATCTAGTTAGATGAATAAAGTAAAGGTTGATGAAAGAGAAACTACAAGTTACAATATGTTCACTTGTAAAGAAGAAATTTCAAATTTCCAAATAATATTAAGAAACAGGAAATAATCATTCAAATGCAACACCTAAAAAGATGATTTTAATAGCAAAAATATTTTATTGAAATTCAAGACATAACATGATAAACCAATTGTTTGTGAAAAGTTTCAGATGCATTCAAATAAGACAGAAGAAATAAAAACATAGAAGAAGATAGTCTAACCATCATAATGTTTTTCAATTGAGTGCAAAATGTTGCAGATTCCAACTTTACAATTTTTTATCAATATGTTCCTTGCATACAAAAAGATCTGAACCCCTCAACTCTATCATCTAATTTTCTTTTTATACAAAGAGTTGGTTTCCATTTGGATCTCAGATCCTAAAACCTAGTTACAGTTTCGATATATTTGGCTATCAACTAGAGATTACATTCTATTTTATTTAATTTGTAGACAACAAAATCATGAATTTTAGCGAAGAAATATTCTATCATAGGACCATATCATAACTCCTTAGATATATTTGACCCTCACATATAGGATTTGTAACAACTACTTGAGGAATAGATACACTGAAAACTAGACCTTCAACTTGTACTAGATCATTGTCATTCGTGATATTGAACCTACTTGCAAAAGTTCTTCAAGTTCCTGAATTTCCTGTTTTAGTTTGGTTTTGAGCACCACATTAGACCAATATAGTTTGATATTCTTATTTTTTATTTTCTTTGAAAAATCACGCTATTTCTTGTGCTTTTCCTTTAAATTTTGGACTTTCTCCTGTAGCTTAGCATTCCAAACCTCAAGCCTTCGATTCTGTTGCCTCAAATCTTCAATGATTGTACCGTATTCCTCTAACCCCTATTTTATTGGTGCATCCTATGTTTTTACCCTGTCTTGATCTTGGTCATCTTCTGATGTAGGTCTATTAGATCAATTGATATTTTAGGTTTTCTAGGCTTTATTTCATACGTATGTTCCTTTGAGGATGTTTCTTCAATAATATTTTTTTTCATAGGTTTAGATAAGCTGTAGGTTTCTTCCATATAGGATTCTGACAATTCTTACATCTCTGGACTGTAGGTGAGATCTTTCTATGTTCCATTATCTGATTGAGAAGATTCAACTTTAGACACTGGCTGTTGCTTCTTTCCCTTTCTAGTTTTCCCTATTGGCATTTCCTTTGGTGTTATAATGACCAACCTTTCTTTCTTGGTAATATTAGGAGTCTTTTTTGGGATGTCATCGACAATGACAATCAATTGGTCTTTTTCAGAGAAGGTTTGAATAGACCTTTATAGTTGAGTCTTAACTTATTTGTAGGTCTAATTTTGGGTTTGCTAGGAAATTTTACAAGCTATTTTCCTTTGTTCCTTTTGATCTGTCTTACCTTAGGAGATTTCTTAACTGGTATATCATGAATTTCTAATTCAGGCTCTGTTTTTATCCTATGAAGTATCTGTGTCATTTGTCTAGTCCTCCTCTTGGTATACACCCTGTCAATTCCAACAAACACCTGCTTTGATGCAGATGATTCAGATTTTTGCTTAGTTGTTTCTTCTTGTTGTGAAGCGAGATTTCTCTTGCTCGATCTGGTTTCTCTCATTACAGGGAAAGATTCTTCTTGTACCTTTGTTGTACTCTTTGATGTGATACCCTTTCTTGTTGAAACCCTAGTTTTCTTTTTAAGAGTTATGTTTTGTGTTTTTGAAACCTGTTCTTCAAACCCCAAGGAAGACAATAGTTGTTTCTAGGACACCTGAACTTCACTTAATGCATATATAACCAAAATTTTGATTAAAACTCGATGAAATAAAGTTTGAAGGGCACTTTGAGGATGGCTCTGTATCCTCTTAGCCATTTTTTCAAACTTTTCAAAAGATAAAATGGCAGATTCATTTCCTTATCTCCATTTAATTGCATCAAAATTCTTATGTGATAACAATGAATGGTAGAAAACCTACCTTCACAGGTTATATATTTTTGGACCACTACTAAGACACTCTGTCATTTCTTCTTCAACCATTTATTTGGGATGCCTTGACTCTAGTCTGGATTGTGATGCTCTACCACTAAAAATTGGTTACACAGGTTTGCAGGGAGTCTGCTTTTCTTCCACCACCTTTCACCTTGTATAGGAAAACGACATGATGTTGCAATCAAATGTTCTGTGACATGAATAATCACATCTACCACCTGAGTTTGAAACCCGTCGAAGTTCTTAGCGAATAACATTCAAATTTCTTCATGATGCCCTTGAAAAGCACAACACAACTTGAACCATTCTCCTTGGACAAATATCTGCATTATTTCATGGCAGGCTTCTGATAATTCACTCCCTTCTGGTTTTAATCAAAGAATTCGACCACCTTTTGTAGGCGGCATATTCCACTCTGACACGTTCACGCTTATCACGAGCTCTATTATACTTGTGAGAATTAGGGTTTCCCCTTAATTGGGGTTTCAAATATGCCTACACAAAATAGATAATGCATAAGGTTTTTCTTGTATATGACATAAAGCTGCATATCCCCTTATTTCAGAAATCCTTTAAAAAACTTTAAATCATAGTTTTGCATGTTTTAAATTCGTGGCCCGACACTTGAGCCCGATGGAAGTACAAACATATTTGAATTTGTATTCACTAAATTGTGCATATGGATAGAATAATCATTTAGATATGAAATAATTAAATACAATAACAATTTGCATGATCTCCTGCATGATTTTGAGACTGGTGTCATGATCTTCAGATTTGAAGCACACTTGAAATAATGATGTTTTTATGTACTTCAAGAATGGAACCATTCTTGTAGCAACCTTACTTATTCTTTAAACCTTAGAAAATGCCCTTTCACTGGAAATGTGAATAAAAAATCTGATGTGACACATCCTACTTATGCAAATGTTTCAAACATATCTTATCAAAAGCAAGGGAAAATGAAATTAAGCAAAGGAAAATCACACCAAAAATGAAAACTAATGTGTAAAAGGAGAAACAAACAAGAAAAAGTGGTCTTAGGAAAGATTTTTGATACGATAGGATAATGTTTTGGAACAAAAAGGTAGAAATAGGCTTAAGGACTAATACTGACTCCATCTAGGGATAATGTTCTCCTTGTGACACATTACAAACTATTGACCAATGCCTCCTTTTCCAATTCTAACACTGAAACTTGTAACCTTCACCCTGTTCTTTCTTATCTGTTCTGACATCTGTCTTATTGTAGACCATCCATTCTACATTGTGAAATACCCAACTGCAACAAGCTTAATTGTACACTAGTATCTCCATTGGGCTATGGAGTCTTATTTAATCTGCTAAAACACACCAAACCAAACTGAAAGCATAATCTTGAAACTACAAACTAAAAATTGAAATTCAATGCTTGTGAAGCGATTTTATTTACATATACATTCTACTCTAACCAGCTGCCATTGTTTGCTCAAGTGATATCAAACTTCCAGTGCAACCATTCAAGCAGTTGATCTACTAACCAAATTTCTTGAACATGCTTTGTCAAAATAAAAATTTGAAAATGAAACAACAACTCACTCTGAAATTGAACCCCATACTTGAAGTGAAACCATGGCAGAGGATTGAAACCGATAAAATATTTTAAATATGCAGCCACATGATCAAAGAAATCATGGAAAGTTACCTCTTCCTGTTGTTTAAGATGAATGGGATGTTCACCTTTACTATTGATTTATTCTATTTCTGACTCTTGAATTCGATGCTCAAGATTGACAATGTCAATTACCTCTGTTCTAGTTTTGAGAATCACAACATAACTATTCTCTTAACAAAATTCTTGTTGTCCCATCATCTGTGGAAAAAAGGATAAAAATTACTCTTCTGAATCTTCCATATCACTTCCTTCAGAGTCATTGAATAAAAGAGGACTGTTATAAAATTCTATGTGGGCTGATGAAAAAATATGATCCTCTGAATGACCTGAATACTCATCAAATATGGATGGATCTTCATGGAAGTTTGGAGCAGTAACTTTATCATTACACAAAATATTAGAAACATCTGATATAATATCAAATGTACCTACAATATGGCTGTCATCAACTCCATTTGCAAAATTATCCTCATGAAAATCAACAAGAAAGTTCATATCACAATCATCCTTATACTCATAGCTGGAAAATTTTTGCACTGTATATAAAACATCATCTCATCGATGTAAATTTTCTAGATCTTTGACAGTTGAAAAATATAATTGGCTGATTTCAAGATCTAGAGAAAAAGATGAATCTAAAAATGATGCATCAACACATTGAAACAAATGAAAGTCCAGATTTGATTTATGTTGTTGTGCATCCACATCTTCGTCCCAAATCTGATTTGAGAGATTTCCACATGCTTGAAGGTTTTCCTCAATTTCCTCAGCATCTGTAAACATTTGCTGCAAAGTTAAAGATCTCATTTCTCCGAGGAATAAAGTTAGATAAGGATGATGATGATCTGCGGTGTAAAACACCCTAGCAACAACTTCATATGGTCGAATATCAATAGGAATACTGAGTTAAAAGTTATGAAATCTCCTATTAAAGATGACAATAGGCTCATCCCCCCTCCTCTTTATGGTACTAAAATAAGAAAGATACTACTCATAAAATTTGTTCTCACCCCAATATCTCAATAAAAGATCATGAAAATCTGCTCATGATCCTATTGAATCAACCTTCAAGTTTCTAAACCATAGCCTAGCATTTTCGTGTAAAGATTGGGAGAATGTTCTCACAAACACATCCTCATGAATGATTTCAAAGTTGTCTGTGAAACATTCAAAGGCTCCCATGGGTTTCTCAGTTGTAACATGATCTTGTCCATTAATCCTAGGAAGATACTATAAAACATTAGGAGGAAAATTGTGGAGGATAAATAGTAGCTTCAGAGGTTTGTAACCTTCTCGAATATTGGACTGAACTTTAGTGAGATGATGACAAGGTACAATAGTGATTGCAGGAGGTAGTGAATCGGCTTCAATATCAACATGTTTACAAGATGGGTTATCTTCAGGAGGAAATGAAATATGGAAATCATGATGCTCATATGGTTCAGATGAAGGAAAAGGATCAAGATCAACAATACAAGTAGAGGGAAAATCCTCTTTCCTCAAGGAGGAATATACAACTGTAGGTTTATGGTCATCTAAGTATACAAAGCATAGGATAATTATTCTAACATGCAACGGAAAGATATGAAATAATTTATGAAAAAAAATATAAGCTCATGGAGGAAACTCATAAGTTGATACTTGGTCTTTCCCTTCCACCTTTTCATTTCTTTGTTAACAGGGTTCATCCTCGAGTGTATTCTTTTGATCATGAAGTCGCCAGGTGAATGATATGAAGTCAAAATTATGTGTCTAACTCTCGTTCACCATCAAGAGCTAGCTCTGATCATTGTAGTTCTCCTAGGGAAAGATTTCTTTGTTACTCATTTCCCCGTCAATGACACCAGAATATGTTAGCGCTAGAAGATGCTCTTTGACTGCTGGGAGGGCATTCCTAGCAAATATTTATTGTAATGGTTTATATTCATAAATCAAATTGAGTTTATAGATTGGTTTGTGGCTCAGGTAGTGGATAGGTTGGACAAAAATTGATCAAGTTACACTTTTGAATCAGGTTAAAACAACATTGAACTTAGTCAAAGGCATTCGTTCTATCTAGTTAGATGAATAAAGTAAAGGTTGATGAAAGAGAAACTACAAGTTACAATCTGTTCACTTGTAAAGAAGAAATTTCAAATTTCCAAATAATATTCAGAAACATGAAAGAAACATTCAAATGCAACTCCTGAAAATAATATTTTGACAATAAAAATATTTTACTGAAATTCAAGACATAACATGATAAACCAATGCTTTGAAAAAAGTTTAAGATGCATTCATATAAGACAAAATAAATAAAGACACAGAAGAAGATAGTCTAACCATCAAAATGTTTTTCAATTGAGTGCAAAACGTTGCAGATTCCACTTTACAATTTTTGATCAATATGTTCCTTGAATGCCACAAAATCTGAACCCCTCAACTCTATCATCTAATTTGCTTTTTATACAAAGAGTTGGTTTCCATTTGGATCTCAGATCCTAAAACTTAGTTACAATTTTGATATATCTGGCTATCAACTAGAGATTACATTCTATTTTATTTAATGTGTAGACAACAAAATCCTGAATCTTAGGGAATACATATTCTATCATAGGACCATATCATAACTACTAAGATATCTTTGACCCTCACATATAGGATATGCAACAACTTCTCTAGGGATAAATACGCTGAAAACTAGACCTTCAACTTGTACTAGATCATTGTCATTCGTGATGTTGAACCTACTTGCAAAAGTTCTTCAATTTCCCAAATTTCCTATTTTAGTTTGGTTTTGAGAAGCACATTAGACCAACATAGTTTGATATATATATATTTTTTTCTTTGAAAAATCATGTTGTTTCTTGTGATTTTCCTTTAAATTTTGGACTTTCTCCTGTAGCTTAGCATTCCACACCTCAAGCCTTCGATTATGTTGCCTCAGATCTTCAATGACCGTCCTGTATTCCTCTTACCCCTATTTTATTGGTGCATCCTCTATTTTTACCCTGTCTTGGTCTTGGTCATCTTCTGATGCATGTCTATTTAGATCAATTAATCATTTGGGTTTTCTAGGCTTTCTTTCATACTTATGTTTGTTTGAGGATGTTTCTTCAATAATATCCTTTTTCACATGTTTAGATAAGCTGCATGTTTCTTCCATATAGGATTATGAAAATTCTTGCATCTATGGATTGTAGGTGAGATATTGCTCTATTCCATCATTTGATTGAGAAGATTCAACTTTAGACACTGGATGGTTCTTCTTTCCCTTTCTATTTTTACCTATTAGCATTTCCTTTAGAGTTCTAATGGCCACCCTTTCTTTCTTGGTAATATTCTGAGTTTGTTCTGGGATGTCATCATATATGAAAATCAATTTTTCTTTCTTCAGAGAAGGTTTGAATAGAGGCTTAGATTTGAGTCTAAACTTATTTGTAGGTCTAGATTTGGGTTTGCTAGGACAATTTACAAGTTGTTTTCCTTTGTTCCTTTTGTTCTGTCTTACCTTAGGATATTTCTCAACTAGCATATCATGAATTTATAGTTCAGGCTCTTTTTTTATCCTATGAAGTTCCCATGTCATTTGTCTAGTCCTCCTTTTGGTATACACCTTGTCAATTCCCACAAACTCCTGTTTGATGCAGATGATTCAGATTGTTGTTTAGCTGATTTTTCTTGCTGTAAATCGAGCTTTCTCTTGCTCGATCATGTTTCTCTCATTATAAGGAAAGCTTCTTCATGTAACTTTGTTGTATTCTTTGATGTGCTTCCCTTTCTTGTTTAAACCCTAGTTTTCTTGTCAGGAGTTGTTTTTTGTGTTTTTGAAGCCCGTTCTTCTATCCCTAAGGAAGACAATAGTTGTTTCCAGGACACTTGAACTTCACTTATTGCATACATAACCAGAATTTTGATTACACCTGGATGGAATAAATTTTGAAGGGCACTTTGAGGATGGCTCTGTATCCTCTTAGCCATCTTTTTCAAACTTTTCAAAAGATAAAATGGCAAATTCATTTCCTTATCTCCATTTAAATGCATCAAAATTCGTATGTGATAGAAATGAATGGTAGAAAACCTACCTTCACAAGTTATATATTTCTGGACCACTTCTAAGATACTCTGCCATTCCTTCTTCATCCATTTATTTGGGATGCGTTGACTCCATTATGGATTGTGATGCTCTTCCACTAAAATTTGGTTGCACAGGTCTGCAGAGAGTCTGCTCTTCTTCCACCACCTTTCACCTTGTATAGGAAAATGGCAGTCTGTTGTAATCGAATGTTCCGTGACATGAATAATCACATCTCCCACTTGAGTTTTAAACCCATCAAAGTTCTTAACAAATAACATTGAAATTTCTTCATGATGCCCTTCTGAAAAGCACAAAAAAACTTGAACCATTCTCACAGGAAAAAATTCTGCATAATTTCAGGGCAAGCTTCTCATAATTCAATCCCCTCTGGTTCTAATCGAAGAATTCAACCACCTTTTATGGGTGACATATTCCACTCCGACATGTTCAAACTGATCACGAGCTCTATTATACATGTGAGAATTAGGGTTTCCCTTTACTTTGGGTTTCAAAGATGCATGCACAAAATAGATAAAGCATAAGGTTTTTTCTTGTATATGACATAAAACTGCATATCCCCTTATTTCGGAAATCCTTTAAAAAACTTTAAATCATAGTTTTGCATGTTTTAAATTAGTGGCCCGACACCTAATCCTGATGGAAGTACAAGCATATTTGAATTTATATTCACTAAATCATGCACATGGATAGAATAATCATTTATATACGACACAATTAAAAACAATAACAATTTGCATGATCTCCTGCATGATTTCAGGACTGGTGTCATGATCTTAGGATTTGAATACACTTGAAATAATGATATTTTTATGTGCTGCAAGAATGACAACATTCTTGTAGCGACCTTATTTATTATTTAAACCTTAGAAAACACCCTTTCATTGGAAATGCGAATAACAAATATGATGTGACACATCCTACTTATGCAAATTTTAAACATATCTTATCAAAATCAAGTGAAAATGAAATTAAGCAAAGACAAATCACACTGAAAATGAAAATTAAAGTATAAAAGGAGGAACAAACAAGACAAAGTGGTCTTAGGAAATATTTTTGATAAGATAGTCTAATTTTTTGGAACATAAAGGCAGAAACATGCTTAAGCACTAAGGAGAGAAACCTTCATACCTACCATACTATGTTTATGATAAAATATTTATAGTTGAGATATGTAAATAGTATAAATTTTGAGCTCACTTTTTTAATGAGAAAAGGAAAAAATTGTTGATCCCATTACCATGGAAATTGGGGAAATAACTGTAAAAAACATTGCCCATCTTGATGAAATCTCAAGTCAATTTGATTTATTCATTCTCAAGAAAACAAATGAAATCAAGGGTTTTGACACCTATAAGTTATTTATGACACACATGACATCAACAAGGTACAATGTGTCATTTTCCAAAACATTTTTATTTGGAGAAGAAGAAGGTGACAGTCAAACCCCTCAATGGTTACCCGTGGAAAAATTGCAATAAGATATTGAGACAATCATCAGTACAAATGATCAGTACAGATAGCGAGGGAAAGTTGTAAATGAAATAAGTTCATGATCCCCAAATTTTTCTAAAAAAAGTGGCCTATTTAAAGGAAAACCCCAAAATTTAATTCAAGAACAAAGAAAGTTTTTGATTGATAACTCTGATGATGGAGGACAACAAAACCCTCATAAGGGAAATCTTGAGAAGGCACACAAACTCCCAATTTCTAGTAAGAGGAATAGATATATAAATAAAGAGGGAGAAAGTGAAGACATACCTGGAAATGAAATTGTCCTTGAAGACACAGAACTCGAAAGTAATGTTGAAGAAATAGAATTTGTAGGTGAAGAACAAAGATTACAAGAAAGCAGAGAAATTGCAAGAGAATTGGGTACTCAAGAGCCAATCATATTTGAACAAGAATCCCTTACCCTACATTGTGCTTCATTTAATAAAAATTCAAGAAAGTTAATTATAGAAAAGTTGAATTTAAAAAAACAAGAAAGTTCAAGAAAAATGGAATTCAGAATTTGACTTTCAAGGGTTTCCACCCTCAAAGGTCATAGAATTCCATGAGGCCACACAAAAAGCTTTAAAAATTTCAATTGAAGATTTAGAAAATGAAAAAGCAATTTTAAAAGATAGAGTTAGAGAATTGGAAAATGCCTTTCCCCCCCCACCACTGTTTTCTAGTCCTATTTCCACCATACAACCCTTGATAACTCTTGAAGGAAGACTAGAATCAAGCTCAAGATTAAAATGAACATCAAGTTTGCTTGCTACTATTAGGAAATATGTCAGTGAAAACATCCGAAAGAGAATTTCCTTAATTATTGAAACTTGGGAGTTAGCAACCAACTTTGTCTCTTTAAGCTCGAGAATGACACATTTCAAGCAATATCTTCAAGCATACCTTGAAAATGATGAAGACTTTTACAAAGGGGCTATTTCTACTTTTAGTGCAAGAGTTTAAGGAAAGAGTGAATTTAAGAGAAAATAAGAGGATTTGCCTTCAACAATTCATTTAAAACAATTAAAGGCATGCTGCCTCAAGAGAATCAAAAGTTTAAAAGAAATGTTAGTTGACTGTGATGTCATAAGTGTAAAATGGGGTGAATTATATTTAAAGTTGATTGAGTTAGAACTAGCCAGGTCGATTGAAGATGTGGAGGACCCAAACTTAATTATGAATTCAATACTCTTATTGAAGAAACAAGTGGAAAAAAATCTAGAGTTATTAAAGATTGCATCAACAAAAAAGTTCAACAACCCAACTGAATCTTTAGAGACATAGGTAGAGAGTTGTTTGGTTCGTTATGTGAACAAAAACAATGATATTGAGGATACCCTCCATCAACTCTCGATGGATTTTAAAGATATTGAAAATTCATTATTTGATATTGAAGTGAGACAAGAAATAATGGTGGCACCAATGAGAGAATTGATTGAAAATTGGTTAAAGAACGCTTTAATAAAAATAACTGAATCAGATCAGGAGGAAGCAATTGCAACCGATTAGGTAGTTGTAGCGAAAGAAAGTATAAAAGACATCCCAACCAACAAATGAAAAAAATATAGAGAGTCCATCATTGTAAGTCAAAAGGTCATTTTTCATAATTTACCATCTTAATACTTGTTATTTGGGAATCATTTAGCTTATGGCTTTTCTTTCATTGAAAACTCACAGCCTATTTATATTTCCTTTTCCTTTTCTTTCAATTCCAGTTCTATCTTTTAAAGGTCCACGAGAGCCCCATCCTAGTCCGTTTGGATGAACGATTTTATTTTAATTTTTACATTTCAGTGTAAAACCAGACAATTATTTTTTGAAACTCCCGAGATAACTATTTCGGGGCATAAATTTAATGATTTCTTAGAATTTGATATCTTCAAGTATGCTCATCAAATTATTTTTTAGTTTTGAATGCAATGCTCATTTAAAGTTCTATGCATTGTGGCATTATACGTTTTCTATCTTATTATATGACCAAATCTTGCTTATATTGCGATGGATGTGAGGAATATGTTAATCTTATATGATGTTTTATTTTCTTCTGCATAATACTGTAAATACATCATATTTCTATTTTGAATAAGTTCTTGGTCCTTTTTTTCAGGAACCTTTATTTTGTGAATATACTTTTCATATATTTAAACTATGTTTTCATAATTCATTTTAAGTAATAATAGAGGAGCACCACCTCTTTAAAAATGCATGGGGATTTATCCTCGCAAGGTGGTTGTTGGGATCTTGAACAATTTGAACATCAACATATTTGGCGACCATACCAGGGAGAACAAAAGGCTGGTTTCATAGACCATGATTTTTTAATGACTCAACCAGAAGCGAATTAACCTCAGTTAAAAGTCGGACTCATAAATCAAGGAAGTATTCAACATCAACTTTATGATTTGGTATTAACAACAAAAAAAATTCAAGGAGAGCTTGAAAGATCTCGGGAAACCCTTGCTTGGGAGGAAGACAGAGAGATAGCAATGAGGCAAAGAAGATAGTTGTGAATCCAAGAAAAACTGGAACCGTATAAAGGTCCATTAACAAGAAGTAAAATTAATAAGCTAATGCTCTACAAAGTTGGTCAAGGTTCAAAAAAAAGAAAGTGAAACCCTAATCATGGGGGATTGAGAAGAAAGAAACAAGATTCCAAATGAAGAAGAAGAAAGAAACGATAGATAAAGAGTTCCAAGAAGAAGGGCCAGGTCCAACCCACTTAATCTACGTGGAGAACAACATATATTAGAAACCCTCCCTCAAGGAGTTTTACTAGTCTTTTCAGGTGATGGAATCATGGATCCAAAGAGACACATGGATCAATTTATAAGTGTTTGTGATATACATTTGATTGAACATGATGATGTGATGGCCAAAGTCTTTATGCAAACCTTGATAGGTCTAGATTATGAATGGTATCCCTCTCTCCCATCTCAGTCAATTGGATCATTTTATGATTTAGAAAGTATGTCCATGACCGTGTATGCATCCCCCATTGCATATCATACTCTGCTTACTCTTTTTATTCAAACCCATCTCAAAAAAGAAGAAAGAATGAGAGATTTTAAATTGCGATTCTATAAGACTCTAAATCAAATCCCAAAAGAACAACGTCTAAATCCTCCTGTCATATTTGGATGTTATGAGAATACCATGCCTTCGAATGTGAATTATGCAATTAGAGCTTCACA
>SNQJ01S0226482.1:0-14607 GCA_010110895.2 Picea sitchensis | reverse complement strand
AGAAATCTTTGTATGTGTAAAGATAAACAAAGTAAAGAGATATCACAAAAATATTTAAGTTGCATAGGTAACAAACAGAGGAGTGAATAGTATGTAATCATTTTTATCTACAAGGAAAGATAGTAAAGATCTCACTCAATCATTTATTGACATAGATATAATATAAGAAATGTAATAATATACAAACATATGAATACTTGCAGGAATATCTAGAGAGGCGAATTGGATGAATACTCTCAAATACAAAGGAGAACCCAATCAAAGTATTAAGATCGTAATAGTTGGAAAACCCTTTAATCTTTTTGAGATGGGTGATAACATATATTCTTTAGAAAAAAGAAAAACAAGAAATAACCTAATTCAATTATCAAAGAATAAGCTCATTCTCGCAGAAGCAAAGTAAACAAAAAAAAATTGCATTGATATATTCTGTAATAAGAAGTCCCCAAGTAGTTTTTACAAGTCGTGAAGTTCGACCGACACCTTTGGTTAACAATTAAGTCATTTAAAGGATGGTGGGTACGTGGTGAACCCCACACTCTCATAGGTTCAAAGCCAGAGTCAACACATCATTTACCTCTAACCCAAGTGGCATCTCAGTGAGGTCGACGTATGCAACAGTCATTCCATATTTTTCCTTAGATTTTCATTGGACCTCCTTGAGCCAGGGTTAGTCCAAAAATGTCATCGTTTTTCTTCCGAGAAGAACTAGATACATGTTTTATTTCAGATGGAGAAGTTATATTCAGGAAACAAAAGAAACCCTTTGATTATTAACAGCAAGTCGTTACCTGTGGAGCTCGCGGATAAAAACCATTGACGAGTTTCAAACTGTTATAGAAATATTTTCCTCACCCTATGCAATATTGCACATAGGGCATTATTCCATTTCCCTATGCAGACTTATCTTCCCTATTGATAAAATCCAGAGACAAAAATTAATATTTTTCCACTTGTACGCATCTTTCACACTATACAACATGCATATACACAGGCTTCTCCACTACAGCCCGCGTACATCGAGATTTGTGCCATAAAATTAAAATTAAATGTTGGGTTTCCATGTCACGACAGGAGATCTATGATCCTTGGCCTTCCATATACTGGAAACATTCTAACTCGAGCCTTCAGTTCCGCTTTGAAGGCTATAAATGGGCCAATTCTGAGCTATGGAAAAGGGAGAAAGAATTCAACTTTGAGAGAAAATTTACTATGGAGAAATTATTACTTCATTTTGAGTCTGCATCCCTTTGTCCTTTAAGTCTGAACATAGTGTTTAGCCCCTAAGATGTTCCCTTATTGATAGAGAACCTCATTGTCTCCCTTCTATGAGCTTGCCTTTAGTGGAGGATTAAAGTGGTGGAGGCCTAACTAGAAGGAACTTAGTTTCTCAGTTCTGAACCGTGCCGACACAAAATTCTATAATGTTTTCACTTCTGCTGATCATTTATTAATAGAAATACTCATTTCCTGTCCAATTGATATCTTGGGAATATATGAGTTATTATCCATGGGAATATTTGTAATGTATATTAATGGATTATGCTATCTAATGTGCTAACCTTTTATATTATCACTATATGCTTTCTCTACTTGTTTGTTGAGAACTTGTTGCAGGTATAAAGCTTTGGGTCAAAGTGCTCAACGGTGGACATCATCGAACATCTGGACGAGGTAGGCCTCTTTCTTATCTCGCTTTCACATTGGTTTATATAGCATGTTTTTGGGATAGAGTTGATTTTTGCAGTCATATATGTCTGTTGTGGTTTACCCTAGCCATAGAGATATTTTCCCTCGTAACAAAATTGGTGACCATACTGGGGATTGATCTTCTTTCTAAGGGTTTGGAGTACTTATTCTCCTTGCATTTCTCTCTTTCCTTTTTGTTTCTTGTCGTATCACTGCTTGACAATTTCTGTTCACTTTGGGTATGAGTTTTCAACCTTTCTCCCTTTCCTGTCCTTGTTTTAAATCATATACGCACCTTTTTCCTTGACAGTCACATACATACGTTGTTTGTCTCACTGCAAGATGTGTATATACGCTATGTTTTCCTGAACAGTCGCGTACACCTTTTTTCCTTGCATGTTTTCTTGGTCTGGTGTTTTTTGGGTGGGATTTGATGTTTGTTGAGCCTTCTTGGGTCTCTGTAGTGCCTGTTAAGCGTCTCTGGGATGACAGGAAACCCTCTTTTGGTTGAATTTTTGGGCGGAGTCTTTCTCATCATCTTTTCATTTTTTATTGTCCTTGTACATTGGGCTAGATGTTTTATTGCTTGGTAGTCTTCTTGAGTTATCATTTTCTATACATAGTAGGCTTATATATCATTTTACTCTTCAATCCGTTCATTTTTGGTTTTTGATATATTGAAAATACAAAAAAATAGGCATTTTGCATTGCTTTGCATTTTTGTCTTTTGGAGTCTTTTTCCTTAGCTTAGTGCATATAGTGAAAGATTGCATTTTACTTCAGAATTGCAGAGTTGAATTTGAAAATTGCACTGGTTTTTAGAAGCATATCATTCATTGAAAGTTAAAGTTAGGAATTTGCATTACTTTCATATTTAATTTTCTTGCAGAGTCATAACATCATGATTTTCACTACCATACCTTTTTGAGTAATCACGGCCAGAAAATCAATGCTATAATTTAAAATTTATTAGTCATGATTTTATTTTTTAGGGTGCACAAACTAGATTAGGTTTAGTGCCTTGGAATAAGATTTTGTGAGTAAAATTTTTCAAGGAAATTAAATCAACATATGTGTCTGAAAAAAGAAGTGGAGAAATCCAGTGTATAATTTATAATATCAGAAGGCTCTGCTCACACCAGAGTTAATCACTAGGTCGTTCGAAGTCGTTTGAAGGAATATTCCCCCCGATACCTTCCTAGCGTCAGAGATATTTATGGAGATCTATTCATATTTGGGGATCTTTCTAGTGCCTTTACCTCCGTGAGAGGCGATACTTTCAAGGTTTTGGTCTTTTCTACCCTACCCATATGGTGGACCTAACTTACGACTGCTCGCCTGTGCATCAATTATACATTGGTTGATTAGTTGCTTGACTTAGGTGTCTCATAGGTTACTTGCAGGGGTTATTCTACAAGTACCCTGGGTCAGATAAGGGTCGGACAACACACAACCTTTACGGAGGATTACCTCTCCGGAGAGATCTGATCGACTAGTTGTTAAGCCCACGAGAGCCCTTATAACTGATTTTTTTACCTCCGATCTTTAGGAGGGATTCTCAAGCCCCTCTTAGGTGAGACATACCTTCTTTAGGAAGGGAGGCCACTCAACCACTTTACCCCATTTGCGTGCATTTTGGTCGTTTGACTTTTGGTGTGTGCTTTGAATGCTAGTTGGACTTAGGATATTTTTTTATCTTTAGAGTCTTAAGTCATCGTGGAGTCGGACCAGCACCCCCAACGGTCCCATCGCTTGTTACAATTACCAATGGATTTCGAGTCTTTTCCTTCTAAAAGGCGTAGAGTTATTATACGTGGTACACACACCTCCACTGTTTAGACTTGTGATTCTACAAGGATGAGTATTGAATCTAATATTCATAACACTGGGAGCCCTTCGACTCCCACACCCACTATAGTTAATGGCACCCCTTTGACTCCTGCAACCACAATGGTTGTAGCACTAGAGGCACCTATCATTGCCATACCTCGGCCTATTGTGAATGCTCAATCTCTTGCCTCGAACCCTTTTGGGTCTCTTGGTCACTTGCTGGGATATAATTTTCAATCCATCCCTATGGCTTCTAGTCCATTTTCCTATGGTATGCCCAACTTTACTTCGCAGTTTTCGAACTCCATCCCAGTTGTTGGCCTTAATGCTAGCATTGGGATTGAGGGCAGTACACCTCCCTACACTCCTTTTTCGTTTGGTGGATCTCAAATCCCTCAAATGACTCCTAATATGGGATGTTTTCATGATTTTAACCCCAGGTCCAACCCTCCTACTTCTAAGTGGAGCAACCAACCTGGCAGACATGCTTTTACTCAAGGTTCGTCATATACCCCTACCTCCTCGGTGTCAATTCCGACCAATACTTTTGGCATGACGAATCCACCTATATCCTCTGAATTTCCACTCAGGGGAGGTTATTTTCATGCTTTGGGAAACCTCCAACCCAGATCCAATCCGACTGAGGGAAATTTTTATAACCCCCAACCCGGATCCAATCCGGCTAGGGGCAATTTTTATAACCCTCAAAAGAACATTCCTACTGGAATGATTCTCAACCAACCTTTTATGAATCAGCCCGGAGGAGGGCCTTATAATCCCATATAGAGTTATGGTTCTTACCAGAATCCTGGATGGGTTGCAGTTTCGCATGCACAGTCTTTCCTGGGAGCTTGGGGCCAGATGTCGCAACCTCGTCTCTCTTTTCTGGCCACGCTTAGTCTACCAGATTTGTCGAAGTTAATGAACGACCCTATGAGTCATGATCCTACATGGCCCCCCATCCCCACCAAGCTTCCTTCATAAATTCCAAAGTTTGAGGGTAAGAATGGAGAGGATCCTGGTGATCACGTCACTACCTTTCACCTTTGGTGCTCATCAAATGCCCTTAAGGATGATTCTATTCTTTTGATATTATTTCAACACACTCTCATTAAAGTTCCTGCAAAATGGTATATTGAGTTACCTAGGGGGGAATATGGGACCTTTAATCAGTTGGTGATGGTCTTCCTTAACCACTTCCAGTTGCCCATTCGTTACGATGATGGCCTAAAACTTCTATCAACTTTACGCCAGGATATCGCCACTCATATCTCAGATCATATCTAGGAGTGGCGTAGATGGAAGAGGTCGACTAAGACTCCTACACCCCTGGACTTTCTTTTAGAATGGTTCCTTAAGTCTTTGCATGCTCCTATCTCGAAGGACATTGTTACTTTCGGGGTTACCACTGAATAAGAAGCGATATTTAGAGCCCAACAATTAGATTTGATATATGCTCAGTCTGGGATGTTATACCACCTTCTTTCGGACACACCATAATCAACTTATGACCCTAGAAAAAATCTCAGACCTCATGCCGATTTCATTATAGGTTCCGCCAATGTAAGATATACAGACTCGGTGACAAGCCATTTGAAAGATTTGTCTCTAAGCCAGTCTGCAGGAGGGCCAGCTTCATCTGTGTCTTCCAACACCACTCAGTCGTCAGATGTACATTCTGTGCAATCATCGGCAAACCCAAATGGTAACCAGTAACTAGGAGGTAATAAGAAAAAAGGACGTAATAATCATAAGGGTGGGAAAAATGGTGATAAAACCAAGGACAATGATAATAATGAGAAGATGAATAGTAATGTTGGAGAGGGAAAACAAGAAATACGTAAGGTGAAGTTTCCCTGTAAGCTTTGCATAGACGATCACCTTACCCATTTGTTCCCCAAACTTGTGAAAGCTACAAGGCTATTATCTCTTCCGTCCGACATGATGACAAATCCATTTCCACATAATCAGCACTTGGCCTCGAGCTCTTCAAACGCCATAAATGCGGCTGGTGGGAGTCAAAACCCGTCGTTGCAAGATGGCGACCGTTTATGTATCAATATGGTCGATGCTAAAGTTAATGTAGCCACTCAATCTCAAGATTATAGCTCTTCACAAGATAATCATGGTCTAGAGTCTCCTCCTCCTCCCCTGGAGATGAACTTACAGATTGAAAAACCAGAGCCACCGTCGTGTATTCCGAAAGGAGTATTCAAGTGCTCTACCCACAATCCTAATGCTAGAGCCACCCAGAATTACTCTATTGTTGAGGACCTGGGTCAAACCCCTTGTGCGATGTTGGCTTTGGAGGTACTCCAGACGTGTCCTTCATAGAGGAATGTCTTACTATCTTCTTTAGGAGCTCTAGAACCCAGTGGCCCAAAATTTATCAAGTTTGACATCATGAATGTGAAGCCTCGCATGCCTTACTATGTGGCTTTCCAAATCCACGTGGAGAACTCAAAGTATACCATCAAACGTGCGGTTGTTGATGAAGGCGCTGCCACTCGCGTGATGTCCCTGGTCTATTGGAAAGCTCTCAGTTCTCTAACTCTTTCCAAGTCATCGAACATGTTGACTTATTTTGACGGTCATTCCTTCTGCCCTCACGGTATTCTCCCTACCTTTCCGGTCCAATTAGGTGGGAAGATGGTAGAGGTGGAGGTAGAGGTAGTTGATGCGCCTCTTGATTAAAACTTGTTACTAGGACACAATTGGACCTATGTTATGGTCATCATCATATCATCTGTCTTCCATACTCTTTGTTTTCCTCATCAAGGGAAGATCGTGACAATCGACCAGTTATCCTTTGTGTACGCTAGTCCCAATGCATATGTTGGATAGTCGGTTCCTGTGATAAAAAATTATCAGTTGACAACTGAGAATATAGGTGTCATAATGTATTCTTATCTCATGGGTACTTTCGACTTCGCGACATCGATTCACCACATTTATGCCATGTCCATTAGGCTCGTTTCGACTGGGAGGTCCATTCCTTTATGCACTTCCTATTTTAGTGATCTGTGGACCCTACCTTCCCCAACTTCATCTTGTGAAGGGCAGTTTCATGCTGGAATGGCCATGCCACTATCGACAGTGGAGATTGTGTATCAAGTTGTTCTTGACTCTTCCTTCAATATTGATCCTGTTACCTCGCCGACGGACGAGGAGGATCCCATTCTTAGGCTCATGTGGGCCACTTTGTTATCTTGTTCACATGATTACCTATATGAGACTTTGTCTTCAGATGAAGCTATCATTGAAGCCTTGAATGGTTCCGACAGACCTTGGGATGATATGCATCATCGCTCTTATTTTCTCCTAGAGCTTGAAAGAATTGAACAAGATGACTTTTGATATACTTTGAGTGAGATAGTCGGTCATGCCATAGTTTCACTTGATATGCATAGAATTTATGTCGAAGGAAACATGGCGATTATTTCTCCTACCATCACGATTGATGTCTCTCGAACCCCTAGTAAGATTGAAAACGTAAATATAGGTGCGGATTGTTCACCAAAGCAAATTTTGATCTACACCGAACTCTTCAAGGAATTCCAAGATGTATTTTCTTGGTCATATGAAGAGATGCCAGGAATCGACCCTCGTATTATTGAACATGAGATTATAACTTATCTGGATGTTAAACCTGTTCGACAATGTCTTAGAGCTGTAAATCCCCGGAAGGCCCCTACTATTAAGGAAGAGGTGGAGAAGCTATTTAATGTTGGCTTCATCTACCCAGTTCCCTTGATTGAATGGGTATCCAACCACGTTCCTGTGAATAAGAAGCAAGGAACTATCTGTGTATGTATGGACTTTCGTGACCTAAACAAGGCCTGTCCTAAAGATAACTTCCCCACAACTTTCATCAATCAGATTCTCGATGAGTGTGCGAGAAGCGAAGTATTTTCTTTTATGGGTGGATTTTTAGGATATAACCAAATTCAAATCAAACCTGAGGATCAACACATGCGGCATTTATTTGTCCTTGAGGTACTTTTTCATACCAAAAAATGCCTTTTGGCCTTAAAAACGTTGGATCAACCTTCCAACGTGCCATGACTTTCACTTTTCACGATCTTAAGCACATAGTCGAAGCTTACCTTGGTGATCTTGCTGCTCAATCTCGCAAGAGAGCGGATCACGCTATGCACCTTCGGCTTGTTTTTGAAAGATGTCGTTACTATAGAATCTAGTTGAACCCTCACAAGTGCATCTTTTGCGTTAAGTATGGTCATATTTTGGGATTTCTAGTATCTGAGATTGGGATCATGGTAGATCCGCTAAAGGTTGAGGCAATACTTCGATTGCCTCCCCTGTGCACGATTAGAAAACATTAGGTTTTAAAGGGGAAAGCTAACTTTCTTCGTCGGTTTATAGTAAATTATGCCAATATCACTAAGGGTTTCATGCATCTCTTGAAGAAGGACACCCCTTTTATCTGGGATGAGCAATCCCATGAGTCTTTCGATGCTTTTAATAAAGCCTTGGTATTGACGCCTCTGCAGAAGTCTCTAGACTACAGTAGGGATTACTTGATTTATATCACCGTGTCTAAGGAGATGATTGGTATGGTTTCGGTTCAGGAGGATGATGAGCTCCGCGAGCACGTCATCTATTACCTTAGTTGAAATTTAGTCGGTCATGAGATTAATTATTCTCACGTAGAAAAGCTAGCTTTGGCTTCCGTTCACATAGTCCAACATTTGCGTCATTACATATTGATTTGAAAGACCACTTTGGTTGTCAATTTCAATCCATATCAATACGTCCTTACCAGTCGTATCATAAGGGGAAAATATAATAAATGGATTGTCATTTTACAAGAGTTTGATCTCGATTTTGCTTCTGCGAAATCCAAGAAATCAATAGTCTTCGCGGAGTTAATATCTGATTTTCCACGATTGGATGAGGACATTATCCATGTTGATTTGTTTGTGGAAGAACACATTTTTCTTGTCTCATCGTCTGACCCCTGGTATGTAGAGATTGTTCTCTATCTTCAAACCTTGAAGTTCCCTTAACATCTCTCGCGAGATGACCGATGATGTATAAGATACCAAGCTAAGAAATATACTATCATCGGTGATACTTTGTATCGCCGAGGAATAAATGATATCTTGCGTAATTGTTTAACTCATAGAGAGGTCGAGTCAGTCCTGAACGATTGCCACAATGGAGCTTGTGGTGGTCACCTATCCAGGCTTGCAACAACCCAAAAAAATTTGCAAGCCAGTTATTTCTGGCCTACTATCTTTAAATATTGTATTGAAGTGGTTAAGAAGTGTTACCCCTTCCAGGTGTTCACTCGAAAAATGCGCTCTCATCCAACCCCTCTTCACCTAGTCATTATCGTCAGTCCCTTCACCAAGTGGGGGGTGGAATTTGTAGATCGCAACCCAACTTCGGCTGGGGGGCATCAACACATTATCGTGGATTTTGACTAATTTACTAAGTGGGTCGAGGCCATGCCTACCATTAAATCCGATGGGAATAATGCAACCTTCTTCATATTCAATCAAATTATCGCCCAGTTCGGTATCCCAAGTGAGATTGTTACTAATCATGGCAGTCACTTTCAAAACGAAATGATGGAAGAACTAGCATATAAGATGGGGTTTAGACATGGTCATTATTCTCCTTATTACCCCTAGGAAAATGGACAAGTAGAGGCCATCAACAAGCCTCTCAAGACCATTTTGCAAAAAATTGTCAGTCAGAGTAAGTATGACTGGCACATCATGCTATATACCGCACTCTGGGCATACCGAACCTCGGTTAAGACTGCCACCGGGTTTTCCCCTTTTCCAGTTAGTACACGGTGTGGAATCGATTTTACCTATTGAATGCAAAATAACTTCTCTTAAGTTGGCAATCGTGCTCCTACCTAACACTTCCGATATCGAGAGACACCTTGTACACCTAGAGAGTCTTGACGAGCAACGTCGAGATGCCTTTACGACTATCGAGGAAAACATGAAATGTGTCAAGGTCCAGTATGATAAGTCTGTCTGTCCTCAGTTGTACATTGAGGGTGACTTGGTCCTCTTGTATGATCAAAACAAAGAACCACTGGGGGCAGGAAAATTTAAACCCATGTGGCACGGTCATTATATCGTGTGATGTGTTCTCGAAAAACAAGCCTACAAGTTAGAAGATTATGAAGGGAATATGTTGGCTGAGCCCATGAATGGGATTTACTTGAAAATATATTACACTTGAGCCCCAAGCTTGGGCATAACTCTTTCTATACTAATGTAATTTAGTGTATATATATATCTTTTCCTTTTCTTTCCATCTTCATCTTGCTTATCGAGTTTTCCCTTGGTTGGCAGATGTCAATGGAGTCATCGTTCTACCTAGGATTCGCAAACAGATCCAGTCGTCATACACGGAACTTGGCTTCCGTCGCTTGGGTGGTTTACTCACCCGACAGTCTACTGGTGTCTTCAGGTAGCGTATGCCTAGGGCCATCCATGAACAATGTGGTCGAATATAGTGTTGTTATCGAACTTTTATGCGATGCTATCTCACATGGTATTCTCTCTTTAGAGGTTCACCTGGATTCCCAGTTAGTAGTATGTCAGTTCAACAGTAGTTACTGCGTGCGTGATTCTACTTTACTCCGACGATTCCTACGGGTACATATTTTAGAACGATAGTTTGATTTTATTACATATTATCACATTCCTAGGAGTTCTAATCATGTATCTGATGCTTATGCTAATCACCTTTTAGATTGATACTTGTCACATAACTAAAGCAAAGAAAACCACATAATCAATGTACACATTGTAAAATATAAGTAAAGCCAAAGATCCCTTTTATATATTTCAAAAAATATGGTGTTTATAGTAAAAAATTGGGGCTAATACCCTCAATACACATATACAACTGGTACTACAATATCCCACAACATCTGCGCCTATGGCACTAGATGAGGGTCATGGTAACAATCTACGGCGTTTGAAAGACGCCGAAAGAGTCATACCCATGCTCTGGGTACACCAACCAAATGCCATTGCATGGCCTCAAGCAGATCCTCTACTTGAACCATAGGAATCCTCTGAGTCAAACGATAGAGGTTGCCCTGCACGTTTTGTAGGAATATCTCATCTTCTCCTCCCACTGCCTCATCTCCCCAGTTCCTTCGTCGATGTCAAGGAAAACCTTACGGTCGTCATGGACCCACGTCTACGTTACACAAGTGTCTCGTTAATACTTAAGCACCATCCAAAAATATTGTGTTATGTTATACAAAAATATTTTTGTTCTGCTATACAAAAATTCAAAAAAAATGAAATATTTAAAAACATTTGACATATCTATGTCACCATAGGTGGTCCCTGGTGGAAGTGGCATGTCTGGATCTCCTCAGAAGTCTATCCCTGGATAGGGATAGTCATCTAGAGCGATGACCTGTCGCCGCCACCAGTAGAATAAATCCTCATTGTAGGGTGTCAACACCCTACCTCCCCCTTGTCGCTGCATTACCTCAGTCCACCATGCCATGGCTGGATCACAAGGTCCTCTAGGAAGAATCTTGACTATAGGTCCCAGACCTGGAACCCACTCAAAAAAGAAACTGCATAGGATAGAGGAAAATGCAAAATTTCTCTTACGTCCCTGCTTGCACTCTATCAACTGGCCCTTCATATTTTCCAGTAGTGAGGTACACCAATCATATACTGCGGGTCTCATACACTGCACTGCATAGAACATGAGAGGCCTTGATGCCTGGTGCAACGAGGCCGAACCTATGATCCTGGTCAATATAAGGACAATAATCTTCAAGCTGAGATCGTTTATTTCCCGGATAGGGAATTGACTCCCCACCTTAGGAGTCCCTGCTACACAGTGGGCGTCGATGTACTCCTCTATTTTCATGTCGCTCCCCACCCCTCGTGATTTGAGGTTCACAACCTCTCCCCGACGCGATAGACTAGTCAAAAAGTAAATGTCCTCTACTTCAATTCTCAATGGTTGCCCATCGAGATTGAAGCTCTCACTCTCAAGGTCCCAGTAACCCACAAGCATCTTGAGCAACCTCACTTGGGCACTCATTCCTTTGAGCGCCCAAAATTTGTATAAGCCACATCACTTTAAGTCCATTTGGTCCACCAGATCTCGATCTACAACAACATCGACCTCCTCGTGCTCTCTCTCTCTCTCCATTCAAGAACCATCCTACTAAGGAAAAATAAAAAATTGAGTTAGAACCCTTTAAAATTTGTGTTTGTGTGCCTGTACATAGCCTACTTCAATTACAGTCGTGTGTAGGGCTTGATATACGCTCCCTGTAATTTACACATAAGCGTATACCTCGTCGTATATGCGACCTGATTGAATACAGCCCGCATACACCGAAAATCACATTTTACGCCCTCAATAACTAATAATTTGGAACCTAATTAAAAAATTTAATCCACTAAATTGAAGAGGAAGGGAAGTAGATTTACCTGATCCAGAATCGGATCCAGGAGCCTGACAGGGCTCAAAAAGGCTCAAAAATGAAAGTGCTCAGAATTTGATGAAACTAATTCCATTGCGTCTGTCTTGTTCTCCCGATTCCGACCATATATTTACTTTCCCAAAACAGACTTCGGATGTGAAAAATATTGCACGACAATCAGATTCTTCTATGGCAAAAGTCAATGGTCAACTGGCAAATGAATAAGTGCCACATGGCCTAGACATGGGAAGCCACGTGGCACTTCACTACTGGTTGGAATGTAAAAATTATTTGGGGGTCCATGGGATTCGAACCTCTGACCCATGGCTAGCTCCAAGTCTTTGGAAAAGTTCAATTACCAACCTGCCAAAGTCAAATTTATGGAAAAAAACCCACTTTCCTATAGTTTTGGAGTCAAATAGCCAAAGGAGGGCGCAAGGGGGCTAGGGATAAGACCCAGCACGTGGTTTCATTACAGGATTGCGCTCAAGGGCTTATCTGGGCGCACCCAAGGGAAGATTAGCCCAGATCCCATGGAAGGCGCCCCAAAACCAGGAGCTAACAGTTAAGGGGGTTGGCGCATAGCACTTGGAGCGCTGGCACTTGGCCATGTGGCCCCATGTGACCTGGTAAAGGGGTCACATGCCCTGTCTTAGGGGCTTACTGTGTAATTTTTAGAAAAAATGGGTTTTTAACTTTACAGAATTGATTTTTAACTGATTTTATGCCCAGAAATTGGATTTTTTGGGGATTTTGGGCCATTTGAAGGGGGGATTTGAGCCCAGATTTTGGGAGAAAGTTGGGGATGGATAACCAACTTCAGATATATATAAACCAAGCCTTTTTGAGGCCATGGAGGACATTCATAGTAGAGTTATGCTGAAGGGAAGCCAAGCCAAAGCCATTTTTATGCAGGGAGGTTGTTGAGGAGCAGATGCTTGTGAGCCATTTCTGGGAGCTCTGGTCATCAGTTTTGCATGTCGTTTCTTCTGCTGGGTTCTAAATATCTGGAAGAACATGATCACATCAGTCTTGTATCCTAATGGCACTGTTGCGATGTACTTTTTTAGCTTTTGAACATAAATAAATAAGCCTCCCCCACTGAGACAAAGGCCCGGAGACATAGGCAATTTTGTGCCGAACTTTGTTATCACCTCTCTTGTTATGGTTTGTTGTTCTTATTGCTTCAGTTCAGATATGTATTTTGTATTATGGCTGTGATATATTCTCTCATCTTCATCCTCTTTCATTAGCTTCTTAAATGGTTAATTAACACATGCAATTAAAAACTCAACCACAGTCACTAAAAGATCTTTTCGGATCAAGTGGTATCAGAGCTAATTGACGTTTGGATTTGATTTTTGCATGTTAACCAGGGAAAAGCTACAGCATGGTGAAGGTGATCTTGTTGCAAAGAATCCATTAATTGGATTGAGAAAGAGAGATTCTCACAGCGAGAATATGGCATCAGAAGAAGGGCTTTCTCAGGATGAGAAAGAGTTCCGGAAAGCTTTTCTCGCTATGTCGGAGATGGTGAAAGTTTTGTACGAGGATTACTTGGAACGAAAGAGACTAGTTTTGGGTGAATATTCAAAGGGAAAAAGTGAAGAGGAAGAGGATCATCCTCAGATTCCTCCTTCACCTCCATCATCACCTCCTTCTTCTCCTTCTTCTTCAAGTTCAAGTTCTAAATCTAATGCACAGAAACATGTTCATAAACATAAGAATGAAATGCCATTGTTAAAACTTGATGTTAAATTTGAGTTACCCATATATGATGGTGAAGTAAATGCATAGAAACTTGACAATTGGATTAGGCAGATGGAGGTTTACTGCAGTGTGCAACAGATCAAGGATGAGGCCACACATATCAAGTTGGCATCTTTGAGACTTGCAGGTACAACTCTCATCTGGTGGCAAAGAAAGTTGCAAAATGGAACGCAACGAGTGGGTAATGTATTTCCATCATGGAAAATCTTCATTTCTACACTTAGGAAACAATTCTATCCTTTGGGTTATAAAGAAAAAACATTGATTGAATGGCAATCTTTAAAACTAAGAAAAGGACAAACAGTGCAAGAGTATACAAATGGATTTTGAAAAATGGCATTGATGTTAGATATCCCTTTACAAACACAAGAAACTCTTATGAAGTATATAGGAGGTTTACATGCGCATATTAGAAACATTGTTTTCATGTTTGGACCCACTAACCTTGATGAGGTTTCTGTTCAAGCAACATATATTGAAGCAGGGAAAGCAGGTGTGTCAAGGGAATCATCGTCTTCAAGGAAAGGGGACAAGAAGAAATGGCATGGAAAGAATTCAAATGCAGTGACGAGGAAGGAAGGGAAGCCCTCTTGCAAGCATTGCAAGAAAGAGGGACATGATGAGGACAGATGCTGGCAGTTGCATCCCGAGAAGAGGCCAAAGTGGTTCAAGGAAAAGAAGGGAATGCAAACAGTGGTAGCGATAACAAGACCCACAGACTTGGGATTGGATTCAGGTGATGAATCAAAGATCTCATTGGTTGGTATGACAGGTAAAATTGGTGAAGGCATTGATTGTAGAAGCAACTTGTTTCATATAAGGGTAATCATGTGACACACTAAGATAGACACATTAATCGACAG
>SNQJ01S0226481.1:0-12725 GCA_010110895.2 Picea sitchensis | reverse complement strand
TCGATCACACTACTTAGCATGTATCATCATAAAGAACAATTGCTCATGAAACATTTATACATAAAAAATGATACAACCACTGCAATAATCAAGAGCATCAATGAGATTAGATAACATCCATAAAATAAAATTGCCCGCATAACAGATTGAAAATATGTTTTAACCAATGCCTTAAAGGGAGTTGTGGGCAGTGTAGATCGAAGATTTTGTTAGGGTTAATTTTGTAGTTAATTAGTGAAAGTGTTTGGCCCCTTAGGAAGCTTGTTCTTTGCTTGGACTTGCTGAGAATTTACCGAAACCCAATGGTTTCACTAGTAAATTCACCAAAAGCGTTGGATGTCCAACACAACGAACCATCTTACTTCGCAGGTCGCTTCGGCCTTTTCCTCCCAATGAACTCACAATCTTAAAGGATTGCCCTATTATACTAGCAAGGTTCAGTTACTTTGATGAAAATAAAGATGGATTATACACCTTGCTTTGAAATATCGAGGCACTTGTGCAAACACTTTGTAAGAAAAGAAAGAGATGAGTTGCAACACATAAATTTATATGCCCTGCTTTGAAATATTGAGAGAGATTAACACGATATTGCTTAGCACTTTAGTTGCAAAATTGAATGAAGAAGGAAAACTACTTGAAATTAAACATTGCATGAGAATCTAAGCATTAGTTGAACATGCATGAAGTTAGAGTGTTGTAGTGTGTTTGATATTGGTTGATTTGTGTAACTGATTATTAGATTTGAGCATGTACAACTTTACAAAAAAAAAGACAAACCACAACACCAATCCCCCTAAGGGGATGAAGAAACTGGGCAGAAAGGCCCGCTTTTATTACTTGTTACAATGGAGAACTTTAGTGCTCTCTTTGAGCTTTTAGTTCTTTTAGAAAAAAAGGAATCCTTATTGATGGATCTTTAAGAGAAGTACAAGAAGAAATAGAAGAGAAGAGACACGTCGTTTTGACGAAGTTACAACCCCCCAGGGTCCTTGAAAGTCTTGATTTTCGCCCAACACAGACAAAATCTCCTCTTGGATCTGTATTTGCTGAAAAAAGACAGCCAACAGATCAAGTTAAAAATGATAGAAAGAAGCTTTAAACAAAATAAAAATTTAGAAATTTTTTTAGAAAATTTTGTAAGGCCAAAACTGAAATTTTTGGGGTTTTTTAAGGGTTTAAACAATCTTAACTTAGTCTCTTTTTAAGGATTTCTGTTTTCTGTTTTGGGACAACAAACATACAGTCCCTAAATAGCTTGATAAACGGTTTAAACTAAGCAAGAAACCTTGATCTAAAACTTAGGTAAAAAGACCAAGTAAAAAGCTTAAAAAAATCACCTAGATCTACCTTTAAAATGACAAATTATAATCAGATCTATGAGACACATGCATGTAGCCTTTAAATGTTTGGAAATAAAGTATTGACTTGTTCTAACTTGCATGCAATCAAAAGAAAAGAGTAAGGAAGAGAGATTTTATCAATTTATGGAGCTTTCGTCTAAGTCTAGAACTTTGGGCTATGGGGTTCTCTTGGTAATGGACAAGAGGGCGCTTGATCTCATGAACTTTGGATGATGACAATGGAAGCCACCATTTGCCAATCCTCCTTCTTGAAGAACCTGTAATTAGACGCTTCAATCCTGCACACAACTGTTAAAGACATTTCCTACACACATAGCTCACAAAACATGTTAGATTTAACCTAAAATAGAACATGCATTTAAGAATCTATGGAGTAAGTAAAGGCAATAAGGAAAATCAACCTAGATATTTCTTACCTAATCATATGACAACATACCAATGAGGCTTTAACAATTGAGCATAAGATCAAAACGTTAAACAATACATGTTACCTCATAAACTATTTGCATTTAGATAAAGCCACCACACATGAGTCCACACCAAATTTGCTCCAAAGACTTCTTTTATTCCAATGCTTGCAAAATGTTACAATAAGTTCATCACCCAAGACTGAACTCACTAAATGAGGAGGTCGAACCTCTCTTAAATAGGAGAAGGGGTGATGATTCCCAAGTGATTCATGCGCTTAGGGTTAGGTTTAGGGTTTTAGGCATGCGTGAGGATGAGGGAGTGACGCACTAGATGAGGAGGAGATGCGTGGGAGTGAAGGGGAGTGGGTGTATAGTTAAGTGGAGGTGTAGGTAGATGAAGGGGAGTGATGGCGAGTGGACTAGGAGAGAGTAGGCGTGAGGAGTGAGTGAACTGAGAGAGAGTAGGAGTGATGTGTGAGTTAAGTGGGGCGTGGGCCACATAAGAGATGCGCTAGGGTTTAGGTAATGCGCCACTTAGGATGGGAGTTGAGTTCCTTAGTTGGAGACTCCTCCTAACTCCATGTCATCTAATTAGGTCGACCTCCTCATTAGTTAACTCACCTTAAGTGCTTAGTCAACTAGGGACACACAAAAACATGTTTAAAACATGTTTAAAACATGTTTAAAACATGTTCCCTAGTTCTCCTAAAATTTAAGAGATTTAATTAATTACCCCTTTTCCGTATTTTTCGAGTAATATTGACTTTTTAAGTGATAATAATCACTTTTTAGTCTTGAAAGATGGGAAATAGGGGTTTACATCATATTCCAGACTGGAAAACCACTGTAAATATGGCATCTGACATTGTTTGATGCCATATTTTTTACATTTATTGACTTAGAATTAATAAATTCCATTTTTGCGGGAATTTAATAAATTCACTGAAAACTTAAAAAAACCTATCAGACTTAGCCGCAATTTCCAAATGACTCAGACACTATATTCTAGTATGAACATATATACATTCTGACACTAGACATTGGATTTTCCATATCAAGACTTGCTTGTCAACACATACTTCGGCTTTGGAGCAAGTCATTTAAGTGAAAAAACTTAGAAATTATTTAATCGCTCACAAAGGAAAGTAGAAAAAATAATTAACAAGTATAAAAAAACACTCAGAAGTATGTGCCCACTCCTAGATCAAGGGTGGCCAATAGCCTTTTACAATATCTCATACTTAAGACATTTATTACAATGGTGGAAATGCGAGAAAAAGGGGCCTTTTATCCCCGATATCTAGGGATAACTAGGAGATCATGTCTCGAGGCCCACATGGTCCTAGACATGGAGTACCGAGAGCGGGATTGACTTGAGCATGGCCCTGGAGGGCTCATCTCTCTTCTTCTTCGTCAGATTTGTCCTGTCAGCAGTAGCAGTTTCCATCACCACCGACCTGGACTTGCATCGGAGAGGACTCTTGCTCCATGAAGTAATTGGTCCAAGGTATCATGGTATGTGTCATATTTGATTGTTATAACCTTCTTATATATGCATTAGGTTCCTTTCATTTCGGATGACTGCTTGGATCTTACACTAATCCCTTGACCATTGTTGGGGTGATTGATGGGGTAACTTAGCAAAATGGTATTCATGAGTTTTAGTTAGCCACCAAAGGGGATTTACTGAGCCATCGTCCAGCTCCCACCATCTTATCCTTTTACATCTTATACCTGGATTTCATCCATCCCATTTCGTCACGACCCATTGGGGATGACCTTTGGGGTTTTCTTGTCTTGTGGGAAGAAGGGCTAAAGGCGAAGTGCTTATTTGGTAAAGACAAAAGCCATAGGAAATCTAAAACCTAGAGATGCCGCCCAGGATCCCGAGAAGGCAATAAAAATCTCATTAAGAAATAAAGGGGCCTAAGAAAATAATAATAATAAAACAAAGACCTAACCAAGAGGATGGGAGGTCTCATCCTGGTAGGCCCATTATGTTCATGCGTATTTAGCGATTAACTGACATTGCCACTATCGTCCGCAAGCGGAAGGTCAGTGACCTTTGTTTGCATGGCAAAAGGAAAGGGGTCTCATGCGAGCCCGGCCTTCTCATTTCTGAAGATACTAGTGGGTAACATCAGAGCTCGGCGGCCACCAAGCCAAAGCGATCCTGGTCATACCTTGAATCAAAAATAAAGAAAAGATGAGGAGCAATAAAGGGCTTGGAAAATGCATCCATGGCCGGGTACAACTCGCCTCTACAAAAGGCACCCGGTGACACACGCCCTTGGTCTTACTATGTTGGACATCCACACAAAAACCATATCAGCAGCATTAAACATGGCAATGATCCTTTGAGGGAAACTTTCCACCTCTTGTGGGTGATAGCCCAATAGGTTGTTGTGGTTTCCTTGTAGCTTTTGTATAGTGAATCACGGCTATGTAATGTTTTTGAGCGCTTAGATGATATGTTAGAGAGTTCATGCATGTATTTGATAACTAATGATGAAATATGATTTACATTGCTATGATATCTGGGGCTGATGAGCCCATGGAATTTTAGATGTCGCGGGGACCATATAGGTGGGCCAATTGCCCAGTCGGTGCACGTGGGAGATGATTGGCTCGGACCTCCATGGGGTGAAGAGCCCATCGGATGATTCTTGGCGGGATGGCAGGGGCGGGACAACGTCATGATGAGCCTTGCATGAAGAAGACAAGAGGACTCCCTCACTAGGACACTTTGGCAAAGATCGACCTAAGGGATGACCCACGCAAATGGAGGGTGCTTTGATGGGCGGGGGCCGCCACCGAAGGCGGTACGGGTTACGGAACATGGCGATGTGTTGGGCTTGTTTGGCACATGCTTAGCGGGTTCTGGCGAGGAACCCAGAGGAATAGCGTTACTTATACGGATCTTGATGATGCTTTGAAAGGGCCAGCGTCTCTCCCTCAGAGGGGCATGACTTCTTCCTTTTAGCTCTATTTTGACATTTTAGCGTTTAATGGGTAAAATAATGGAATATTGTTAAAGTCAGCAGCAGGTTACTGACCTATTTTGTAAATTAAGGTCGTTTGGATGATATAAAAGGGGCGTTGCCTCTCATTTTTACATAACACAACTTGCTCTCTTGGAGAGTGATACTTCTTAGCTCTTGTCTTTGGTTATTTTTGTCTTTTGGGTGGTACACTTGGAGGATTATCTTTGGCATGCATATGGTGCTTTTTAGCATCATTGGAAGGTGTTACAACTAGGGTTTGATTTGGCTCTTCATTTATTTGTAAACTATATATTTTGCATGAAAACTTCTTGATTGAATGGTTGTAGGTAAATAGCTTACTCTTATGGTTACATTGTTATTGTAATAGCAATCATTGAAACCCTAGGAACAAACACACAAGTAGGTTGTTGCGTCATGTCCCCATGATAAGAGCGATTAGCCATTTGATTAAGAAGAATCTAGCCTAGCCATTTGCTACACTAGTTCATCTTTTTCTGGAGTTAGTTTGAAACATAGATTGAAGAAGAAGGCGTCCTAGAGCCTAATTTATTTTACCTAGGGTTTTTGATTTCTAGGTTTGAAAAGCCTTGTCCCCAAGCAACACTTTTTTAGCCATAGATTTATGTTTATAGCTAGCCGTTTACTTAAAGAGTCTTAAGGAAAGAGGGGAGGAGCATGGCCGTATCCTCATAGGGTTTTGATTTGGTGGCCCTGCATTGCAACACCATTAAACCTAACCCTCCGTCCTTAGGTTTAAGTCTTTCCAAACCATTAGCCTTTCTCCACATTTTGACTCCATTTACGCAAGGCACTAGTCTAAACTAAAGCGTTGAGCTCTTTGTGTTTAAAACAACCTTTTTTCAAACTCTTAATTGAAACCCTAAGCCATTAGCCTTTCTCCATTTGACTCCATTAACCCAAGGCACTAGTCTAAACTAAAACGTGGAGCTCTTTGTGTTTAAAACAACCTTTTTCAAACTCTTAAATTGAAACCCTAACTAACCCTAGCGATTTTACTAACCCTAGTATGCTGATGACGTCTTGCCTTATTTGAACCTTTGTTTGGACTAAAAGTTGCGGCTGACTCATCCCTTGATAGCCATAGAGGTATTAAGCAATTTCATTGGTCAATTTAGCTAAACGTCCACCTCTTTGTCTAGCTAACCTAACCCTAACTAGCTAGTGACGTCACACTTAACTTGATCTCTTGTTTGGTATAGAACGTTGTGGCCTTGTCACCTAGCAAATTGGCATTGATGTGTTGAATTTTTTCATTGGTTTAATATGCAAAACGTTCACTTCTTTGCCTTTCAAAACTAATTTAGAAATAGGGCTGACGTCACCCTTAATCTGCATAGTGACGCGCAACAATATTTATATATGAGCACATTTATTGCATTGTGATAATACAAAGATTTGATTTTATACATTGAATGCCATCATCATTCTATATTTATTGAGGAAGTGACATTATAAGTCTTAGCTTTAATTACAATCATTAACTTCGTCAATAATTACATCCATTATTGCTCATATGTATTAAAGATAGTCATTGATATTTTGAAGTACTAATCATTGTATGCACATTTTAGTTTCATTTGCCTTGTCTCGCAAACAGGTGCTCTTTCAGTGAAATATCTCTTCTTTGACTATCCTTTTGGCAGTAATCTGTGAAGGGAAAGCTTGCTTTAACCTTTGAAGTCTTACACCCTGATCCTTTTCCTTCAAAACCCCAGATTACTAGGGACGTCTCCCTAGGGATTAGCCACCCTGAATAGAAAGAGCTCCCCATCGAGGTGACAGTGGGTGGGGAAGCTCCTTTTACGCCAGTTTAAGCCTTACTTCCAAGCTGCTAAGCCTACCCTACAAACTGAGCGATAACAGGGCCCTTTTAAGACCTACCGAATCACTGAAATTTGCATATATGAGCACTGATTGCTCATTCTCTGGCGGCTCTTCAGGAAATCCAGCTTGTGCAAACTGGTGGATAACAGGGCTGACCTGTACCCTTTACATCACAATTAGGGTTATAGGTAAGTCCGACTCTTAGACAATATAGTAAGCGATCTTACACACCCACTAGTGCTCAACCACTAGGGGCATGTCCACCTGTGCTCAACCACAGGGACGTCCAAGTCAACAGATCTCTATCTCATTGCGTCTCACAGGAGAATCATTAGGACACACTCACTAGTGCTCAACCACTAGGATCACGTCCACCTGTGCAGAGCCACAGGGACGTCCTACTCAACAGATCTCTATCTCACTGAGTCTCACAGGAGAATCATCTGGAGTATCACATCATCTCAACTCTCTGCACAGAGGAGAATAGTGAACCCATCACATGGGCTCCTTCATCCCTCATAGGGGTACACATTGTTTCATCTCAAATGATACATCCATCTCATGGGCATCTGGTGATATGTTGATATCACCAGATGTGGTGATATGTTGATGATAATATTGTAAATGTGATGTGATGCTTTAATCTCTTTATATCCTGCACAAACACAAATAAATAAAGTGGTTAGCTTCTTGTTGTATTTTAACATTCTTTGAATTGTAAATCTTGTGTCTAATATTTATTTGATCAAGTTATTCTTTTGTAAGTAATATTGTAATCTATTTGTAACGAACAACCCCTTAACTTAGTTGACCACAAGCCCAATCTTTAGGCACTAGTCTTAGTTTCCCTAGGAAAAGGTCTTGCTTGACATACTAACCCTTGCATCTTGCATTGCTGCTTGTGCATCTTAGGATTAGAACCCCCCAAAGCCTTAACAAATTAAAACTAACTCCTAGAACTTAACTCTAAAACTAATCTAGAAACTAGGGACTACCCCCCTTGGCTTCCCTAGGAGTGAGCCTAGATGGAAGAGGTTCTGGTCAAAGTGACAGTGTGGGCTGTGAACCTAGGCATTGTGCTTCCAAGGACACACTAAGTGAGCCGGACTTAGCTCATGTTTGCAAGTGTGTATTAGGACAGCGACAAGGGGCACACAACGTTTCTTCTCCATCTCAAAGAGATCGACACACCCAACTCATGGGCATCTTACCTACATAGGGGCACACAGCCTTCCATCTCTGTCTCAGAGAGGAACTACACACCTATCTCATGGGCACACCCAACTCATGGGCTCTCTCTCAAGCTGACTCACTCAGTTTGTGTCCTGGAGGATGTCTCACGCATCTATAATCATCAACAAAATTCACAAGGTTAAGATCTAGGAAACCCATAGTTAAGAGGTGAAATTTCTATTTTGCATTAAATCCCTTGGAATATAGAAATTTCTACAAAGATATCCAAAATCTGAATACTGTAGAGTCTAATACTGTCCAAAATCCTCAATCTAGAATCTCTAGAGTCTGTTGCTTCAAATGTGCAAAAATATATGTTCAAACCTCCAAGTTCCAAGTGTAGAGTTTCTCCTTGGTTTCATAACTCAATTTTGCAGAAAAGATGAGGTGGTTACAATGTTGTAAAGGTAAATTTAGGGTTTGTTTCTTCCGCCCACTAAGCAATTTGATTTTTATGTTCTTTTTCCTTTTTTATTGAACATAACTTACTGTCTTTCTTTGTTGTGTCTTGTGTGCTTTTGATCATTTTTTTGGTGTCTTGGAATAGTTTCTACGACTTTAAAATCTTCTCTCCTCTCCCCTTATAAGCCAAAAATCTGCATTAAATGGCTTGCCTTTCCCCATAAATGCACATTGTTTCTTGAGAAACGGGTTTCCCATCCAAAAATGCGAAATAGAGTTCGAAACAATGTTTTTGTTGCAATCAGCTTTTCAACAAAACAACCCCCTCATGTGTATTGTTCCTCAGCCAAATTTTTTGCTCGGAACACTAACTGTTTACTGTTTGCTATGTTTGTTTATGTGTTTGCAGGTTTACTTATGAAGATGTGCATTATAGATTTACTTAATGTTGTTTGAGCAATAGATCTGAAGCATATAATCATAAACAAGACAAGATATACAAGAACACCAGTAGAGAACCAATAATTTCAGATTTGACCTTTATTTAGATAGTAGAGAGATCCCGTATACAAGAAATTTGCAGATCTGGAAGAAAACGCCAATAATATCAAAATGGGTTGCCAGCCGATACAATAATAAGCAATACAAAGATAAGTGTCTCCCAAAGGCTGTCTGAGAAGAGATCCAAGCCTGCAAAGGCTACCAACAAGCCAGATAAGACTGAAGATGAGAGGACCTCGTCAATACTCTGCAAAACCCCTCCAACTGGCTGAGTTGCGCCCTGCTATGGATGTTGATAAACCCTCAAGTTTCGGCCGTCCTCTTTTTGAGCTGCAAATCCCTTGAAACTCTCCTTGAATGTAGATCGGGCTAATAGAATCCACCGAGCCAAGTCTCAAGCTGAACTGAGAAGTTTCGCTCCTCCAACTGGGCAAACCCTCCACTGGTTTGACTAAGTCAAGGAGAATTCGTTCTCCCCTCTAGGAGCCTCCAAATGCCACCAAAATCTCCCGGAATGTAGATCGGGCCAATGCTAACAAGATGATGAAGTCTCAAGTCAATCTATGAAGATTTGAGCCAATAAACACTGATAACCTCTTTCTGCAATGCACCCTTCTCTCCTTCGATTTGTGCCAAGCTCCAAGAAATAAACTGTAAGGATAATGTCCTCCGGAATAGACCAAGAATGATGCTAGAGACCCTACGAAGAAAACCTAGGTGCTCCTTCTCCAAAAAGCCTTCTCCTTCCTCCAGATCGAATCAATCTCCTCAAGGTGGTTCGCCCCCCCAGCTGGAAACCCCCTAAGTTGCGCACTAACCTGGATCCTTCGTGTAGAACAAAACTTGCAACATTGTAGAATGGTTTGGGAGGATTATTTCACCTCTGGGACCAAGCCTGGATCAATAAAGGTGGGATCTTGCACCACCGAGTTGATCTCTAGGGTTTTAGACTCAAAACCCTCAAAACTGCTTGTGCTCAAGAGCTTCAATGCAAATACGATAATAATCCAGAATCCCTTAGGAGTGTGCCCTGCCCTTTCCTTATAGTTCCAGTCTATTCATCTGTTGAGTTAGTTAACCCCTAGGGTTAACTCTTAACCTTAACTCGCCTTTTCTTTTCTTTCATCGAGTTATCCTTTTCCACACAAAGTCAACTTAATAATAGAATGTTATGTTTTCTGATTGACTTTGTCCCCAATATGCCTGAGACTATAGTCTAGTGGGGATAGCTAGACTACCGAGTCTCTCCAAACCTCTTCATCAAGAGGTGGGGGACATTACTGTCTCCCCTGCTAGAAATTGCTTGCCCACAAGCAATTCTGGACCTGTCTCCTGGATCAACTGTTCCCCTTCCCAAGTGGCATCCTCTATAGGTAGGTTCTTCCACTTAACCAGATACCCTCGGATGCTTCCTTTCCTCAACTTCTTCTCCCTAACTTCAAGTATCTTCTCTGGTATTAGTACCAACTGCCCTTCTTCATCCATAGGTGGCAATTCCTCGATAGGAGTGATATGCTTGCCGATGGCTCTCTTCAAACACGAAACATGGAAGACATTGTGTATTTCGCTGCCCTGTGGTAAATCCAACTCATATGCCATGACCCCTACCCTCCTGTTGACTCTGTATGGACTGAATAAACGAGGTTGGAGCTTCTTTGCGCCACTTCTCTTAATGGATGCCTGCCTGTACGGTTGGAGCCTCAAATAAACCAAGTCATTGACCTCAAAGGTGCGCTCAACCCTGCGTTTGTCTGCTTGTACCTTCTGTTGATTCTGTGCCCTTTGCAGGTGGTCCTTCAATTCCCGAAGTATGTCCTGACTTTGCTTAATCCAATCTTGAACCTTGGGAGCCCTGCTGTCACCAAAGGCAATTTCTGCAAATGAGAGAGGGTCATAGCTGTATAAGGGCCCTAAATGGTGGCATGCCAATGGACATATGATGAGTGGTGTTGTAACAGTGTTTCCCCAAGTGAAGCTATTTAACCCATGCTTTCTGCTGCCTTGCCACATAATTCCTGAGGTAGCCTTCAACCCATTTGTTGACTATCTCTGTCTGGCCATCCGTCTGAGGGTGATAACTGGTACTAGGTGTTAAGGCCGTACCTACCAACTTGAAAAGCTCTTGCCAAAATGTGCTCATGAACCTGTTGTCCCTGTCACTCACTATGGTTTTGGGCAAACCATGCAATCTGAAAACTTTCCTGAAGAATAGGTTTGCAACCTGTGTTGCACTGAAATCCGTGGCAATGGAAAAAAAGTGTGCAAATTTCGTCAACCTGTCCACTACCACAAAAATGTAGTCTTTGCCCTGAACCTTGGGAAACCCTGTGATGAAATCCATAGATATGCTTTCCCATTTATGCTCCGGAATGGGAAGTGGCTGTAGTAATCCTACTGGGTGAGTGTGTTCATCTTTGTTGGCCTGGAAAGTGCCGCACTCCTTGATGTGGCTCATCACATCTTCCTTTAAACCCTTCCAAGCAAACCTCTCCTGGACCTGTCTGTATGTCTTGATGAATCCTTGATGCCCTGCTACTGGTGAATCATGACATGCTTGTAACACCTTGGCCTTAAAGGCTGATTCGAGAACCAAGAAAATTCGGCCCTTGTAGTAAATGATATCATCCATGATTATGAAATTGTCATCTTGCACCTATCCATCCATCACTTCACAAGCAAATTTGTTCTTTGAATATTCCACCAAGAGGTGGGCCTTCCAATCCATTGAGATATCGATCATGGCATAAAATGATGGTCTTCTGTATAAGGCATCTGCTACCACGTTATTTTTCCCTTTGAAAAATTCTATGTCAAAGTCATAAGCCTGGATTTTGCTCACCCACTTCTGCTGCCTTTCATTCAAGTCCTTCTGATCTAGGAAGTACTTGACGCTGTTGTGATCTGTCCTCATGACGAATTTTGCCCCAACTAAATACTGCTTGAACTTAGCCAATGCATGCATGATGGCTAGCATCTCTTTGTCATAGATGGTGTAGAGGAGCTCAAGACCTCTCAATTTTCGGCTTTCATAGACAATAGGATGCCTGTTCTGCATAAGTACTGCTCCAATGCCTTCCCTTGAGGCATCACAGTCTACTGTGAAGGGTTGTGCGAAATTTGGTAAGGCTAATACTGGACATGAACTCATCATTTTCTTCATTTTTTCAAAGGTGGAATGTGTTTCTGGGCTGCACTTGAACGCCCCCTTCTTGGTCAAATCGGTCAAATGTCCGCAAAGTTGAGAAAAACCTTTGAAAAATCTTCTGTAAAAGCAACAGATGCCCCAAAACCCCTTCAATTCTGTGAGTGTCCTAGGTGTGGGCCAATCAAGTATAGCTTGTATTTTTTCTTGGTGTACCTATACCCCTTTTACTCCAATGATGTGTCCTAGGTAAAGGACCTCTGTCATCCCAAATTCACATTTGGATTCCTTAGCATATAAAGATTGCTCCTCTATGATAGCCAAAATTTGTTCCACATGCTGAAGGTGCTCCTCCCAAGTTTTGCTATAGATCAATAAATCATCAAAGAAGACTAATAAGAACTTCCTCAACTGCTTGTTGAACAAATGATTCATGCATGACTCAAAGGTGGTTGGCGCATTAATCAACCCAAAAGGCATGACCCAAAACTCATAGTGTCCATAGTGACATCAAAAAACAGTCTTGGAGATATTATCCCCGATTTCATGGGATAACTAGGAGATCATGTCTCGAGGCCCATAGGTCCTAAACATGGAGTACCGAGAGCAGGATTGACCTGAGCATGGCCTTGGAGGGCCCATCCTTCTCTTCTTTCGTCAGATTCGTCTTGTCAGCAACAACAACATCCATCACCATCGGCTTGGTCTTGTATCGGAAAAGGCTCTTGCTCCATGAGGTAATTGGTCCAGGTATCATGGTATGTGTCACTTTTGATCATTATAACCTTTAAATGTATGCATCTAATTCCTTTTATTTCTGACG
>SNQJ01S0226479.1:0-11959 GCA_010110895.2 Picea sitchensis | reverse complement strand
AACTTCTTGAAAGAAAAAGAAATAAAGAAACAAGAATAAAAGGCATGAATGGGCTTGGAAACATTTGCATCTAGGACATGTGCAGCTCGCCTTCTACAAAGGCACCCACAGGTAAGCCTTCTATTTCCCTTCTATCACTGCACCCCTTGTCAGGACATCCCTTATCCACCTCATCCATTAACATGACTTGGATTTGATCTTTTTCGGAAACATCCCATTTCCAGTGGACACTAGCCCAATAGGACGCCCTGTCACTTCCTCCAAACTTGCCTTGCAGATTTGTACAAAGTCTTTGAGCACTTGGCTGGGTAGAAAGGGTTTTATGCACATGTTTAATAAAATTGATGATTGGATGTGATTGACATTTCTATGATCCATGTGACTTATGAGCCCATGGAAGGCATATCTGTTGATGTGCAGGATCATACCCGATGGACATGTACCATATTGGACAGGTACACATGGGGAAATGATTAGTTCGGACCTCCATGGGGCTGAAGAGCCCACCATATGGATGTTGAGACCCCAGTAGGGGGCAGAGACAGAACAGAGGGGTTTTCACCGAAGAAGAGGAGGACATTCCACATAGGCACCCTGGCAGAGCCTCACCTAGGGGGGGGTTGTGCCCTCTCCACTGGAACATTGGCCTTGGAAGGACCATGACATCACCCAGGATGCCCATGACGCAATCCAGCATTGTGGACGTTTTGGGGAGGCAGTTATGGCAGTGTGGCACGTGTGGCAGCTTGGAGAGGCCCAAGGAGGGCTGACGTTTTTTCTCCAGGAGGCCAATGCTGCCCTAAAAAGGGATAACGCCACCCTAGAAAGGGCATGTCTTACTTTTTCTTGATTAGGGTTTGATTTATGACATTTAATGTACAAACAGTATTATTTGGTATTTTGTCCTTGTCGACCTTTTGGTGACCTAAATTTTATTAAGGTCACTTGGTATTGTATAAGTAGAGAGCTAAAACTCTCATTTTGGATCATCATCTTTCACTCACACTTAGTGAGGTCTGAAGTTTGCGCCCTACATTAGGGTTTTTGGCTGAAAATTGATGCGCACTTGTTGAAGGAGTCTCTTTCTTGGCTATTTTGGCATTTTCTTGGTGGAAGGTTTACAACTAGGGTTTGGCTATATGAATGCTTGATGGATGTAAGTGAATTTCTGCAAACACTTCTTTATTGAATGGTTATGGTATTGTTTACTTGCATTTTGTTATTATAATTTGTTGGATTAAACCCTAGGGGACAAGCACATGTTGGTGTCTTTGTTTCATGTCCCTACTAAGTTAAGCTAAGAGCCATTTTGATTTGTTGAAGTTAGATAGAGCCTTGTCGTAGCAACACTCTACTTCTACTCTTCTAGCTTAGTCGTTTTATTCTTGTCATTGAGCCAAGGAAGGAGGAAAATGCACTAAGGCCTAGGGTTTCTACACCTTAGTGAGTCGTTTTCCCCTAGGGTTTGATTGATGAAGCCTTTCCTTAGCAACACTTCATCATTAAACTCTCTTGTCCTTAGCCATAGAATTTATTACTCAAGATAGTTGTTTTTATCTTGTTAATGAGCTAAAAAAGGAGGAGAAAGCACTAAGGCCTAGAGTTTCTACACCTTAGTGAGCCTTTCTCCCCTAGGGTTTCATTATTGAGGCCTTGCCTTAGCAACACTTTAACATATAACCCTCTTGTCTTTAGCCATATCACTATCATCACGACCCTTCAACTTTTGCAGTGATTTTTTACTCCATTTTCCCTAATAACGCATTGATCTAAGACTTCCTGTGTTGAGTACCTTGATCACACACAACTTCTAAATATTCTTGAACAATCATTAACTAATTCTAACCCTACCTTAGACTAACATTCTCTAACCCTATTGCTGCTATTATCTACTTGTGTTATACTTATACCTTACAACATTCATTATATCTTTAAAAGCAACTGAAAGATTGGCTAAAGTGTTGCTTCTAGTATTGTTACATTGATTTCCATTCATCATTGTGAAGTTTCTTTAGCATTTATTGTGAAGTGATATTGTGTAATCATTGCTATTGTACACTGTTGACTTGCTTCATCAATATTGTCTATCAAATTGCTTTACATCAGAAGTCCTTAATTATATGAAGTACTAACCAAGCAAGTGATCTTGCGCATGTATAGTTTCCTTGTTGCTTTGTCTCGGGCAGGTACACTTTTGGGTTATTACTTATCTTTATTAGCTGATTAGCTGGGACTTTCTGATTGGTGGTGATTTGTGAGGGGGAAAATATCACTTATCCTTTTAAGCCTTTACCTTTTCAAAACCCCGGGTCATCGAGGATGTCTTCCCTGGGCCTACCACCCTAAACAGAAAGAGCTATCCCATTGAGGTGACAATGGTGGGATAGTCTCAGTTTCGCCAGTTTCCCTTTCTTCTATCCATCTTTTACCATAACTACAAACCGTGCGATAACATTTTGGCGTCATTGTTGGGGAACACTGAGTCAAGACGACACTTTTCGGTAAGCCTTTCCTCAAGATTCCTTATCTTACAAAGCTTACCCGACGACTTCACTGAGAGTGATTCCCTTATTTCTTTGATAATTTCAAGAAAATTATCTGGCGACTCCACTGATGACGAAGCCAAATGTGACTTCTCAATGGGATCCAGGAAACTACAAGCCTTTAGACATGAGTAATATCCCGAGATACCCTCAAGAAATACCCCTTGAATACAAAAAATTGCTCCCTAGATTCACTAGTGGTGATAGGGAGAGAGTCGACTATCACGTGAGAAACTTCTGGGATTTCTTTCTATCCCACCCTATCGTTGATGATGTTGAAGACTTGGTCATGAAAATTTTCTCTGCCAGTCTTTATTGCAATTCTAGGGAGTGGTATGACAACCTCCCTAATGCTAGCATCAAAACTATGGAACAATTTGAAGAAACCTTTCTCAAAAGATGGGGCATTCAGTTGGAAGACATCCCAATACTATTAAAAAGAATCGATCATATAAAGAAAACTGAGGATGAATTTGTCAGAGACTTCCAAGATAGGTTTGAGGACATACTGTATCAAATTCCTGAAAGCCATCATCCTGAAGAGAAGTACCTTGTCCATCTCTATACCCATGCACTTTTGGTGCATCTGGGCTTTCCCCTCAGTAAGAGGAGCCCAAAAACTCAATCAAGCTCACAGCATGGTTGCAAGGATTGAGAAAAACATCTCCTTATCCGAGATAAGATACCTCTTTACCTCAAGTACTCTTAGTATGGAAAGTTTTGTTGCCCTTGAGAACTTTATTTGTGATTTCCAAGAAGAAGGGGAACAAACCACGAATCAACATGGGACTATTGAAGACACAGTCGAGGAGCTGGAACCTAAGCAAGATCATGAAGTATCAACATGTGCTCCTCCCTCTCATGAAGCCGTCCACGAGACTTTTCCCCCTGCACAACAAGAAGACGATAAGGTTAGTTACCCTCCTCTCCAAAATATTGATGATTCTCTACTTTATGATCTGGAGAATGAGGAGGAGACCAATGAGCCTTTGAATCCTGCATGTTATGATATAGATAGTGACATAGTTGATATTGATGATTTCATATATGTCGGAAGACGTAAATGGGATGTAGTTGGTTTTGATATGGACCCCATTTACGACATTGAGAATCATCTCCAAGTGTTTCCTTCGCAGTTATCACTACAACATACTTTTGATTTTAACCAATGGCAACAAGGAGATGATGTATTTACCAAAATTTTACAAACACCCAAGGATGATCTAGTACCATGTTTTCCTGATGATTTTCGGTCTTATTTCTCTCTTCTTCTCCACGGAATATCCACTCCCCTACGTGGGATATTTTTGTGAATGTAACTTGTTAGCATGGGTCAAGTCTTGTAATTTAGTGGCCCAGGACTTTATCATCAGGGAAGTCTTTTCATTGAGTGTTTTTTTCCTTAGGTAATTAATTTTGCTCTTTTAGCGATTTTAATTACTTGAGTTTTTCACTCAAATTTCTTCCAAAGTGATCAAAGGTGTTCTAATCATCAAGACTAGTAGGTAACTAGGGGATGAAAGTGTTTTATATGACCATGCTAAACATCTCCTAGAGTTTTGCAGAATTCCGTTAAGTATTGATAGGATTTTTTAATAATTAAAATTTCCCGTAAATTGAAAATTTTTAATTATTTTTTATGCAAAATGTAAAAATTTAGCCCTTGAGAGTTTTGTATAGGGGTATGAGTGTTCAAATAAAATGTCTTATTCCCCCTACACCCTTGGACCAAGTTTCAGCTCAATTGGACAAGTTTTGCTAGGTCAATGTCCATGAAGAGTCCAAGTCAGTAAAAACCAGCAAATAATTGGCAAAGTTAAAAAAGCCAAATTTTGTAAAAGTGAATACAGTCATGAAAAAGGAGGGGTAAATGATTCCTAAAGTCTTTCCTAAGTTAGGAAAAGATTCTAAAGTAAGAAAGAACCCCCCCAAGTCAAATTCTAACAACCTAGTTGATTTCCCTAGCAAGAGGAGCTCCCCCCCCTCTTCTTGAAATTTGGCAAATAAAAAACAATCAAAGGTTGGAAGGGACCCACACTTTAGTGCACCCCCCATGGACCATGGAGATGATTTTTAAGCACTATAAGGGGGTCCCCAACCCCTCACAACTCATCCTCCCTCTCTATGGTGCACCCCTCTCTCCCTAAGTGCACCCCCTTAGTGGAGCCCCACTCCTTTGCATGTGACATTTGTAATACATGCAAGGGGGGTCTCTCCTCCTCCCCTCCCTTAAAAGAAAGGCCCCTCTACTAATTTTGGAGATCAGTTTTGATAGAAAATCCATGCTTCCCAATTTTCTCCTCACTCTCTCTTGCTCTCTCCCCATTTCTCTCTTGTAATATTGTTTCCATATTGCAGCCATTATTTTCAATAATAGAAGTGAAGCTTTGGAGGATATCTTGGTTTTCTTGTGGTGATATATTGGTGTTCTATTGGAGTACTCTTGGTGTTCTTGCTAGGTAATATTTTTGCAATTTATGTTAATCTTGCTCACATTGTTTTACTTGAAAAACCCTAAGCAAAGTATTTTGTTGTGGATAAATCTATAGTAGTATTGTTGTAGGTTTATGTGAGTTATTTTTCTTTGAGTTTGCAAAGTATTTTGTGAACCATTTTGAAGAACTCAATTTCTTGCCTCATTGTGTAACAAGTATTTACAACTTTGCAGCTTACCGAAGCTTGGAAGAGTGGGCTCCAAAAGCATCAATTCTCTTCACTAAAATTTCGGATATAATTTCAACACTCTTTTATCTATTTTCTGCATTCATTTCTCTTCTAAATCTTGTTTTCCAATCAATCTTTAGGTTCAGATTTTGTACATAGAAATTTTTGTTTTATATACTAACCAAAACTAACTCATTCTAAGTGATTTTTAGCATTTTCCAGCAAGCATATCTTGTTGTTTTATGCAGGTTTTCGCCAATCTAAGGGGAGGTGCTACCCAATCTTGGCCACAAAAAACTCAAGGAATCATTCAAGAGTAGTGGTGCAAAATCACTTCACTTCTATCCCTTTACAAAGCATTGTAAGCATCCCAAGAGAGTCTCTTGGGCTTGCATTCTTTTATTATCTTCATTATTTGTAAATTGTAAATTATCTTAAATCTTTTTCCCACACCTTGCATGTGAGTGGCTTTGCCACCCTTGTAAAATCGTGTTGGCTAGTTAGGAACTTAGTTTTTCTGATTTTGTTTAATTTGTTTTCCCCGCTTCTCCCACAAAGATAAGGTTGAGTGGCTAGTGTTAACTTGCTTTATTTTATTTCAAATTCTTTTACCCACCTTGGCACAAAATCGGTAGGCTTGCCCTCCACATTGTGTCATAGTCATGAGGTTTGCAAAGTTATCTTTTGCCCACCTTTGTCCTTAAGGAAAAGTTGTGTGTCTAGCTTGTTTATTCCATTTATTTCAAGTTATTTCATTTTTTGCTTGTGCCCACACCTTGAATGTGAGTGGCTTTGCCACCCTTGCAATATAGTGACGGCTTGTTAGAATTTATTTTTTGCAAAGTAATCAAACTTTTTGCCCTGCCTTTTGCCCCGTATTATCTCCCCTTGACACTTTGTGGATCTTGGTTAATAAGAAAGGGAAAAGGACTGTGTGGCTAGTCTAATTAGGCAGTCACTTCCATTATTGCTTAAACCACTAAAAAAGGGTGACTTGGGAGGCTAGAAGGGGTTGAATACGGGGATGGTTTCACGACACTAAATGTCCTCCTTGTTGAGTGCCCAAGCATCTTGGATTTGACCTATGGACCTAGGGGGGAAAATTGTTGTTCCCTTGTTGAGCACCCAACACTTCCTCTTGGTTGAAGGGATAAGGACTTGGGGTAGTCACATAGCATAGGTTTGCAACAACTTTCACATCTAATTGCCCCTAAGACCTAAAAATCTATTAAAAACAACCTACACACTTTTCACAACATTTAAATTTCAAGTTTTGTTATTTCCTTTCGAGCAAGTTGTTTCAAACACTTTTAGATTTCATTCCTTTCAAGCAAATTATTTACTTGTCAATATTTACTTTTTCCAAAGTATTATTTATTCTTTATTGCAAACATTTTTTATTTTTGTGAAATAATTCTTTTAAGTATAAAGTTATGTTTTAATTATTTGTGTAGATATTTCATAAGTTTGTTTAATTTTTGTAAAGCTATTTTTTTTCGTGTATATTGGAACAAGTGGAATTGGATAATCTTTAGGCACCGGTCTAACTTTTGTTTTATAAAATAAAAGGTTTGTTTGTCATTGAAAGACTGCATTTGCATGATTGTTTTTCATTAGGTTGGGTCTCCCTAATCAATAAATCAATTAACTCCTAGAAATTTAATAAAACCTTCACATAGTTTAATAGGGTCTACCCCCCATGGCTTCCCTAGGAGTGAGCCTAGACAGAAGGAGTCTAGTTCGAGGTGACAGTGGGTCTAGACTTAGCTTTTTTTCCTCCAAGAACACACCAAGTGGGTTGGAGACTTCTCCACGCTTATAGGTGTGTATTAGGACGAAAACATCTTTGGCGCCGTTGTCGGGGATACGTCTCTTATCCTTGGTTAATTGACAAAATTTAATTAATTCTTTAAAAACTAAGTAATAAACTTTTCCCTTAATTTATCAAAACTTGAGTTTTGTTATTTGACATTGCTTAATCTCCAAGTGGCGACTCCATTTAATCATTCATTGAGGTATCCAGCCAGGAGCAACCTGCAAGGGTTGGTTGATTCCCTTCCTGAACCTGAAAGGGTGTATAGGAGGAGAATAAACAGACTAGTTCCTCGTAGGGTCCTTGAAAGTCTTGGAGAAGAAACAATCTCTGATATACATCTCTTGTTTATACATAATAATCCTACAACAATTATGGGTGATCCATTGAGGCCATATAATTTTGCTAATATTCAAGGTTATCCTCATCCTATTCTCGACAAAGCTATTGAGAAATTGTTTGCTTTTCAGGGAAACAAAGTTGTTAGTGCATAGACACACATCCTAAATTTCAACTTGTGCATCATGAAATGGTGTAATGGTTAGAATTATGAAGATGTGAAACTGACTCTTTTTGTGTATTCTCTAGAAGGGGATGCAGTAGAATGTTTCTCGGAACAGGATCCTAACAAATTTAGCACTTTAGCGGAAATCAAAAAATCCATCAATGAAATATGGGGTGATCAAAAGGAAGACCATCATTTATTGGTTGCCCTTAACTCTAGTCAAAAGAAGGAAAATGAAACAATGGAAGAATTCAATAAGAGATTTAATGACTTAGTTAAAAGCCTCCCTCAAACTATTAAGCCTCCTAATGCCTCAATCTTAATTCATTATATGGAATCCTTTGAGGGTGAAATCAGATATCGGTTGAGGGATAAAGAGCCACTAAATCTAAAGGATGCTATCAAAATAGATAAAAATATGCAAGATCCTAGGAAGTCAAATCTGTCTGGTTTCTCGAGGGGAACTTCTTACAAACCCAATGAGGAGAATAAGAAGAAAGTGGAAAATCAAGAGTCTTCAAATGATGGCATGAAGGATCTCACCCAATTAATTAATCACATGGAGATTAACCAGGCTAATAAAATGAAGCAAATGGAGATTAACCACGCTAATCAAATGGATGTCGTGCATAATAATTTGATCATTGTTATCTCCTAGCCTAGGGATAACTGAGGAGATTATGTCTCGAGGCCCACAAGTCCTAGACATGGAGTACCGAGAGCCATATTGACTTGAGCCTGGCCCTGGAGAACCCATCCTTCTTCTCTAGCGCCTCCATCTTGTCAGCAGCAGAACCATTCCATCCCATCGGCCTGGTCCTAAAGTAGTAGCTGGTCTTGCTCCATGAGGTAATGAGTCTGGGTATCATGGTATGTTTCACTCTGATTCTCAAAACATTTGAATATGTGCATTTAATTCTCCTTTGCTTCATGACGTGTGCTTGGAATTTATGCCTTTTGACTTGTCCATACCTGGGGGGATGACAGAACGCCCTAGCAAGTTGGTTCCCTTAGGAGTGAGTTTCCACTGGGTGGGTTTATGAAAGGTCATCGTCCATTCCCACCATACTTGTCACTTTTCATCATCTTCCCTCTCATCTATCCCCTGCATTGGTTCGAGCATTGGGTTTTCCAAGCTAGTTAAGGGTTGTACCTTGCCTTGTGGGAAGAAGGGGCTAAAGGCCCAAAGGGTAAAAGTAGTTGGAAAAAGATAAAATCAAAAAAATCAAACCTTCAGATGCTTTGCCTAGGGATCCTCGAGAAAGAAATAAAAGGCTTTGTTATCCCCCACTTTCAGGGATAACTAGGAGATCATGTCTCGAGGCCCACAGGTCCTAGACATGGAGTACCGAGAAACGGATCGACTTTAGCATGGCCTTGGAGGGACGATCTTTTCTCCCTTTCAGCGCCTCTACCTTGCCAAGCAGTAGCAACATCCATCACCATCGGCTTGGTCTTGTGTCAGAGATGGTTCTTACTCCCTGAGGTAATGAGTCAGGGTATCATGGTATGTGTCACTTTGATCCTGAAAACCCTTGAATATGTGCATTTAATTCCTTTTGTTGCTAACAAATGCTTGGATCTTATACTTTCCAACTTGACCATGTCTGGGGGGGATGACAGGATTCCCTATTAAGCATGTGTCCGTAGGTTTTGGTTTGCTAAAGGGGGGATTTTTGAAAAGCCATCACTCTCTATTGTCATAGAATCACTTTTTCATCTTACTTCCCGCTCATCTATCCCATTACACTTGTTCGAGCACTAGGTTGACCTATCATTTGAGGATTGCACCTTACCTCGTGGGAAGAAGGGGCTAAAGGACCAGAAGGTAAAAGCAACATGGAAAAAGATAAAATCCCAAAAATAAACGTTGAGATGCTTAGCCCAGGGATCCCTGAGAAAGCAGTAAAAAGCTTCTCAGCAAGAAACAAGAGGGACCCAATGAAAATAATAAAACAAGACCTAGTCAGAGGATAGGGGGTCTCATCACGAGCCAACCTATTAGGTCCATTGGTTCCTAGCAATATGACACTACTAGCAGCGAGTTACAACAGGGTTTTATGACGTCTCTCTTTTGCTTGATTAGGGTTTTATTTTAAGCATTTAATGTAAAACAATATGATTTTTATTTTAAGTATTTAATGTAAAACAATTTAATGCAAGAAAGTCATTGATTATATGAAGTACTAAACAACAAGCAAGCTTGCATATGCATTGTTTTATTGTTGTCATGTTCTCGGGCAGGTGATCTTATTGGTTATTACTTGTGGTTATATTTATTGGTTGTAAGCTAGGACTTTTTGATTAGGTGGTAACTTGTGAGGGGGATTACTATCACTCGGCCTTGCTAAAACCCTTTGCCTTCTCAAAACCCCAAGTTACCGGGGACGTCTCCCCTGGCCTTTACCTCCCTAAAAAGAAAGAACCTTCCCATCGAGGTGACAGTGGGTGGGATTGGTTCAGTTACGCCAGTTTGACCTCTTATCATCCGTCTTTTATCCTAAATACAAAATGCGTGATAACATTTTGGCGCCGCTGCCGGGAAACATTGAGTCAATTCTCCTCAAGACGACACTTTTCGGTAAGCCTTGCCTCTAGATACTTTATCTTACAAGCTTACCTGGCGACTCCACTTAGGGTGTTTTCCCTTATCTTTTGATAGTTTCTAGAAAATTATCTGGCGACTCCACTGATGACGAAGCCAACTATGTCTTCATAATGGGATCCCAGGATTTACAAGCCTTTGGACATGAGAAAAATCCTGGGATACCCTAGACAAATGCCCCCGAAGTATGAAAAATGGCTCCCTAGATTCACTGGTAGGGATGGAGAAAGACCCGACTATCACATGAGTAATTTTTGGGCTTTCTTTCAGCTCCACCCTATCAGTGATGATGTTGAAGATTTGGTAATGAAGCTCTTCTCTACCACTCTACATGGGAATGCTAGAAGATGGTATGATAATCTTCCAGCTGCTAGCATTACATCTATGGGCCAGTTAGAAGAAACCTTTCTCATGAGTTGCAGCATGAAGTTGGAAGATATCCAATTACTGCTTAAAGGGCTCGAATGCATGAGACAAACAGAGGATGAGACTGTCAGGGCCTTCGATGTTAGGTTTCAGATGTTGTTATTACAGATTCCTACAAGCCATTACCCTGAAGACAAGTACCTCATGTATCTCTATACCAATGCATTTCTGGGACATTTAAGCTTTCTCCTCAGCAAAAAACATCCGAAAACACTCAAAGAAGCATATAACATGGCTATAGAAATTGAGGAAAATATCTCCTTGTTAAAGGAAGGACGTTCTTCTACCCCAGATGCCTTTAGTCTGGAAAGATTAGTTTCCCTTGAGGTCTTTACTGAAAATCCACAGGAAATAAGGGAACAAGTTATCGATCAGCAGAAAGAAGGCACAATTGAGGAGCTAGAACCTAAACCAAAAGATGAAGTAACAATCTGGGCTCGTCCCTCTGATGAAGCAGTCCACGAACCTTTCCCTCTTACACAACAAAAGGATGATGAGGTTAGTTTCTTTCCTTTTCGGGATTCCGATGACACTTTGTTCCATGATTCGGAAAATGAAGGAGAAATGGAAGCCTTGAACAAAGTTCCTTGCTGTATAATTGAAGACGAAGGGGCAATTCATGAGGATGAAACAATGACACATGTTGAAGACACCCAAGCCCTTAGAGCTCCTGCACAAGAAGAAACAATAAGTTACCCTCCTCCCCGAGATTTCGATGATTTTTTACTTTATGATGAGGGAGATGAAGAGAAGGTGAATGAGTTTTTGAATCTTTCAAAACCTGCATGTTATGATACAGACAGTGACATGGTTGATAACATTGATGAGTTTAGACATGTCGGGAGATGTAGGTGGGATGTAGTTGGTTATGATTTGGATCCCATCTATGACACTGAGAGTCATTTCCAAATGTTGCCTTTACAATTATCACAGCACGTTACTCTTGACCAGTGGCAACAAGGAGATGAGATTTTTACCAATACTTCTCGAACACCCAAGGAAGGCCTAGTACCTTATTTCTCTGATGATTTTCGATCTTACCTTGAGGGTTTTGATGAGTACTCCTTCGAGCACTTGGATTTATTCTATGAAGATGATTATCAACCACCGTTGTGCTTTGGTTTTGATAGGAGTGAGAACAATGTTTTCCCAAAGAAGAATTCTCATGCTGTACTTTTCCAACCACCTCTTATTACTTTACCTTGTTGTATCATTAAAGGTGTAGTTGGGAATTATATCCTTTGTGTCGAGTTTCCTCTGAGGCAAACCCAAGAGTTCGAGGGTTGGTTAAGAATTACAAGTTTAAGTCTATCATCTAAGTTTCCTAACTTTCCCTTGAGAATTTGCCAGTCGTCTGCTAGATCTTTGTTGATCCCTTCCTTGACTTCAGAGCGTGAGGATGT
>SNQJ01S0226478.1:0-14599 GCA_010110895.2 Picea sitchensis | reverse complement strand
GATTGACCTGAGTTCCTTATAGGTATCGGATGAGGGAGTGCTCATGGCAGAACCGGTCCACATCTTAGATCATCGCATTCGATAGTTACGACATCGAACGATAGATCAGGTCAAGGTCCAGTGGGACAGTTATAGTCCGCACTTGGTGACCTGGGCAGATGCATATGATATGCATCAGTTGTTTCCATTTTTTTTTGATAGATAGACTTATGATACTCTGGTACTTATGATACTGTGGTACTTTTATTTCGACATTTATACTGAGAAACTTCGGGACGAAGTTTAGACCAAGAGGGGGTGTATGTAACATCCTGCTCTGGCGCACTGAGAAAACTTATTATTTGAGGACACTTGCTCATAAGTGATTTGGACTTTTATGATGTTAAACCATTTATACTTGATTATGATGCGATTGACAGATGACATGATGTGTTACTATTTGATGTAGACAGGAGCTATTGACTCAGTTTTATTGAGTGTGCAGGGTTTTTGACCTGGAGGATGCAGAGGCATCGATGGAACCCCTTGGACTCTATATTGAGTTAGGGAGTGTGCTTTTGGGTTGATTTATTTACTGTGATATTTCATTTGACTCAATGATATGATGTTGACATTTCTGACATGATTGTTGATGATGCAAGCTGATGATAGCTTGCTGACCAGACTCACATATGGAGTAAAGGGGTCACACACGATTTCCAGAGAGGTTGAGGGAGAGGGGTGGACAGTAGCCCTGCCACCGCCTACTAGCACTCTTGTCGTGTCTCGAACTATAGGTTAACGATTACCTAGTTCGAGAGGATCCATGATGCCGTGAGGGCAGACTACGATAGTCGCTCACGATGAATCTAAGGGGTGCGCAATAAGGCGGGGGCCTTATTCCTTAGAACCCTTAGTCTCCCACAGGTTCACCTGGTGGAGTGTTGACTCCAGAGGTTATAGATGTCTACCAATCAGTCCAGTTGGCAAGTGGCACCCTTGGAGCACATGGTGCATTCTGAAGGGCACGTCGCACAAAAGAAACACAAGAAGCGAGTGGCACCCTTGGAGCACGTGGTGCATCCTGAAGGGCACGTCGCACAAAGGAAATGAAAGAGGCGAGTGGCACCCTTGGAGCACTTGGTGCGTCCTGAAGGGCACGTCTCATTGATGTGGATGAAGGAAACAAACCTAAATAGCCCTAAGACAATAACGCCTAAATAAATTCTTAAAACGACTCCCCTAAACAATTGTTGTCCAGTAAAAAATCTAAACCTAAGTCAAAAAAAAAAAAACTTCTCTAAGATAAAAATTATGTTTAACCTTGAGGAAAAAGACCCTAACTCTAACTCTAAAAAGAGCATAACCCTAATTCTAAATGAAATAGCTCCAATAATTCTTGACCTAATCCTATACCCAAATAATATTATTAATAGCAACTAACCCTAATAACCATTAAAATAATTTAAGCAAAACATCAATAAAAACTTTTAAAGCATAACTCCCTTATGAACGCAATAGTTTTGATTGACAGAATGCGTAACCATCAGTGAATAAATTGAATGCTTAAGGGACTAAACTATATTCCTTAAAACTCATAGATAAACTCAGATTGAACCAATAGTAATAAATTATTTAACGAGCGGGAGTATAAAAAAAAAAAGAATATGAATTTAAAAATAAAATTAAAAGATGCTTAGCGCATTTACCTTTTGGGTTTTTGAAGAAAAAAAAAAGGGGGGGGGGAATATTTTTGGAGAAACGTGGGGGATGAGTGACACTTGTAATACAAAGAATTTTTGAGGGTTTTCATTAAAAAAAACTTAAAATAAATGTGATTTAGGTCAAAACTCGATAAAAAGAAAGGGGATGGGGGGCTAAGGGGAAAAGCTATGAGGTATTGTTATGCTACTGAAATTGAAAACTGGACGGATTGCTTGTGAGGAGTTGAGGATTTTCTCAGCTGTATTAGAGTGGTAGCTCAGCCTTGGAGGTGAGCTGGGAAGCTAGGTTTACCTTCTGGATTTGTGTGGCCCCTTTGCGACTTGGGGGGCTAAGGGGGAAGCAGAGTACCCCTAGCGTTTGGCTGGGAGGTACCGGTGTAGTCTCTACGGTCAGAAAGCAGGAGCGGCACAGAGAAACAACATAGGATAGCATCTTCAAGTTATTCGTCTCCAGTCCCACATACGCATGTGCATTGTTTAAAAAAAGAAAAGAAAAATGTTGAGTTGTATGAGAATTCTTGATGGATTAAATTTAGGATGATTTCGTTCCCTTTGTTATTCTCTACGTTGTGTTTATCTTGGCATGGACTGTTTTTAATATATATATATATATATATATATATATTGAGTTGGAGTTTAAGTGCTTTGCGAATCTAAGTTCTGGCATGTATGCCGTTCTTGACTGGGTAAATTTTTATAATTATTGTTCTGACTGTGCAATTTAGTTAATCATCATTTTGGACTGGTAAATTTTATTGAACGTGTGGGACTGTGTAACTTTTATTGATTGGTGCTCTGGAATTTCATTAAATCTGTGCCTGTACATGGTATCTGGACATTTCATTTTCTTTTATATATGTTCAGTTTAGGGTTTCTGGAAAATTTGGTTGGGTTTAGGGTTACTGTATTTGGTCCCTGGGCGAATTCGTTTTCCTTCTTGCACGTCGTGGGTGGCTGGCAATAGGCTCTGTGGGCTATGGTTATCAAATTCGTGGTGTTTAAATTCACTGGGCATTTTTATACCTTACTGTGGGCATGGTATTGTTGTAGGCATGTATAAACGATGGTGGAGCAAACATTAAGTAGGTGTTAATACTTTTTTTTTTACCTTGTCAATTGTTATAGTGCTTGATCCTCATGGGGTCATTTTTCGTGTAAACACTAGTGGCCTTAGTTTATACGTTTACAGAACCGAGGGTTCTGTCACCTACTGAACTCTTGTGTCTGACATAAAATCACAGCATTGAGAAATTTGCGCATTGGTAGGAAATTTTTGAGGCCTCGATCATCAAGGGAGGTTGGTGTAGCATGGTTCCCTCTTCTCAGTTTCATTTCTGAAAATTTCTCGTGAGAAAAGGTCATTCTTATAGTTCTGGTAACTTGAAATTGCAGCATGTCATTCCTAGTTGTCTTTTTTTTTTCAATTGTTGCTTAAACCATTTTCACAACCTTGAGAGCCTTTATTTCTGGTTGCTTACTGAAAATTTCATTTCCTTGTTGATATAAAATTTTCTATTTTCCAAATCTTGTGACTGTAAAACCTACATGGTGGATTTCATCTTTTACAAGCATGAATTCGATTGCAATATGGCGATGGCTGTATTGTTCTACTTTTTGAATTGCTAAAAGAATCTTGTATTAATAAGCCTTTACATTGTTAAAAGAATCTTGTATTCATGAGCCTTCACATTGTTAAAAGAATCTTGTATTAATGAGCCTTTGCATAAAAATTTAAAAGCATTACATCATGTTCTTCTTTAGCTTGATCTTCATTTCCTACTCTGACCAAGAGTCGAACCCATCTATTCTCTGCAGCTATAATTTTACAATATGCACACCCTTCTATGAAAGCTATATTCATTATAGTTTTGATCATGTACAGTATGAGAGAAGAGGTCAAACAGAGCCTCCCATAATGTGTCTAACTTTATACCAAATGCATATCCCTTGACTAGATGCAAGTGTTGCTGGCTTGTAAGGATGTTGGTATTCCCGCTACCTAGTTTACCACTCTACTGCATTTATCATAGCCTTCCAGGAAGTTTGTAACTGCCATTGAAACCACCAGGGTTTATGAGGATTTACAACCCATGGTTGACCCATTAGACCACACCACATCTAGACTTGTAAGACTGTTGTTACCTGTTGGTTGGGCGATTTCCTTCTGCGCGTGCTTGATGCCTCTGCGTGCCTTCCTGGGCACCTCCCTGCTGGAGATTGCCTTAAATTTCCACCGTCGGTTACCCACGCCTCTCTTACCTCTCCTCTGACAGCGCGTTATATCAGTCGCGCCTTCCTCGCTGCATGTTGAGTCGGGGTGTCAGCGTGATCTCCCCGAGGGACTGAATGCATACAGCCACCAGCTTCAACCTGAATGAATCCCTATGTGCACCATCTTTTATTCCTTAAGGTCGTTGAGGTACAGGACACAATTTTTTTTTTAGGTTTTATATAAAAGAATCTGTCATAATATAACTGCAATAGGAGGAATTCATTTATCATACGATTTGCCATAAGACTTTCCTCTTGGTTTTTATTTCTTTGCGCTCATCATCGTTAATTGTTTATCATGGTTGTAATGATGTTGCAATAAAATCTCATGGTAAGCTTGGGTAAAGTATGGTAATATTTGTTTAATTTGTAATGTTAATACTTGGTCACATTGCAATGATAATATTGTTAAATTGCAATGTTAATGATGATGCTTAAACTGCAACGTTAATATTTGTTTAATTTGCAATGTTAATACTTGTTTAAATGGCAATGTTAATATTGTTTAAATTGCAATGCTAAGGATGATGCTTAAACTATAATATTAATATTTGTTTAATTTGCAATGTTAATACTTGTTTAAATTGCAATGGTAATATTTGTTTAATTTGCAATGTTAATGATGATGTTTAAATCGCAATGTTAATATTTGTTTATTTTGAAATGTTAATGATGATGTTTAAATTGCAAGGTTAATATTCGTTTAAATTGAAATGTTAATGATAATGTCTAAATTGCAATGCTAATATTTTGTAAGGTTATTGTAAAGTATGGTAATAAATTGGAAGGCAAGGTAAGATAATATGGAGAATGTAAATGTTCGAGGGTTTACCATTATGGTAATGATATCGTTGCTCAATTATGGCGATTAACAGAAACATGCAATGTGCTTGTGATTATTGCTTGTCCTTAAACTAGTGCAAAATGACTTATAACTAAATAATGGGGGTTGAGATTATTTGGTTTTTACCTTATGTTAAGGTATTCGTCAGTTAATGAAATTTAATGGAGCAGTTGGTCAGTAATCAATCACAGTTGGGTCGTAGGAATGTCCGGTCTTAGTTATTGGTTGGTCCTTGCCTGAGTCCTTTTTCTTGCACCTTCAGCAGAGGATGTGGTTTTTCATTTATTTATTGTTCTGTCACGTTGTTAATGTCTTGTTGGGTTTGCTGGTATCGGGTGGGATATAGACACCTCCAGGTAACCTTAGGAGATATGTATGTGTGTGTGATTATTCTGTGTAAAGAATCTAGTGCTGTATCAAGAGTCTCGAGCCCTTTAAAGGCAGGGTTTCCACTCTTGCGGCACACCTGACGGAGATTACTAGTTTCTGCCTGAGCAGTCGTCCAGTAGCCTATCTGACCTTCTCTCTCTCCGGAGCAGCGAACTAAGTTTAAATGCCCTACTTTCCTGTGCAGATATAGTAAGATCTACTACTTAGATCCTTCCCTCTGTGTTCGTACTATGCAGAACCCAGTATGTCATTAAATGTATGTGTTGTGCGCCTTGTGTCTAGGGTTGTTTATTGCTTGCAGTTATTAGTTGTGTTCCTTCAGTCTTCTTGTGATGGACATCATGGTTGCGTCTTGTTGGTTGCCGAGTGGCGACATAGAGTCAAGTGTGTCTGTTACTTCCACACGCGTGGACACACCTTAAACAAAGAAAAAAAAAATGCACCTGTTATTAGAGTTGTTGTCGTAATGAGGAGGTCGTTACAGTAAGGGTGAGAAAGTTAAATGGATTAGATGTTATAGGTTAAATATCATGACATATTATATTGCTTATGGGTTATAATGTTATGGAATAAGGATTATAGAGGTTAAAAATCATGTCTTAAATGGGTGAAATTTATGTGTATTAGGTGTTATGGGTTATAAGTCTTAGAAATTAAGGGTTATAAAATCTAAAAGTTTTGGCATTGTCTAAACATTCAACTTTTTGAACTTTTTCACCAGAATCCGATGAAACAGATGTTGGTGAAATCCCCATTTTTGGTTGTTTAAATTGCATTTTTGAATGCATAAATAGATTCAACACCATGAAAAACCTTTAGGGCACTCGAATTATATAGAGTCAATCAATCAAATATGGAGTTCCAACAAATTTTGGTCGGATTTCAGTTAAAAACATTAGAAAATATGCCCATAAAACTCCAAAAAGTTGAATGTTTAGACTCTGTGATAAGTTTTAGGGGTTATGGATTAATTGTCATAAGGTTAGAGTTTCTAGGAGTTAAGGTTATATTTGGGGTTAATAATTTAAGGGTCTATAGGTGATAAAGGTTATATGCATTAGGTGTTAGTAGTTACATATAGGGTTATGAGGGATAACGACTATGGAAATAAGTGTTAGGGGTGATCCACCTCCTATTATTAATGTTTCATGCTTTTTAGGATTCATGTTGTCCCTTATTTTTCCTGAACATGTTGCATAATTTTCATTACAAATATCTAAATATATACCAAATTATTTGAATAAGATTTGTATATTGTACTTATAATGTTTCAATGGATTTGTTGTAATAGAGTAATTATAATGTCAACTCGGGCCGAGAAAAGAGAGAGCTTGTTATGTTAAAGAAACACATGGTGATTCATAGTGATGAGAAATGTTATTGCCCTTATTGTGAATACGAGGGTTTTAGTGGAAGAAGACTACCTTTAAAATAGTTGAAAAACTTATTGTAGGGAGAATGGGCACAGTGAAGGGGGCAATGAATGCTCGTCCCATGGTAGTAATTAGTTATTATAGATATTTAAGGGTATTATACATTAATTGTTTTTTTTTAATTTATCTTTCAAAATAATATTTTGATATATACTCCTATTTGTATTTTATTGCTTCCATGTTTTTATTAAGAAAAATCATCCTAAGAATCATGATGCCACCTAATAGGAGACGTTTTCATAGAATCTTGAAAGAAAAAAGATGAACTTAATACATTAGAATAATGGTGATCACATTGTTCCTATGGAAAATGATGATAGTAATAATACAGGTTGATGATGATGGGACAAATAGATTGATCCAAGACATTTATAATGCTCCAATGGATGATGATGTCAACATGGGAGGAGGACAACTTGTAGGATGATAATGATGACAATGATGAGGACAATGATGATAAGATATATTTTTTTGATAAACCTATCCTTCAAAATGCCCTATTGAATCCTATAGAGGCACAAAAGAATATTTCTCTCTGTTGTATCATTGTTGATCCTTGAAGGTATCCAAATGGTTTATCAAACATGTATGACCTGTGAGATCCCTAAAGGCTCAACAACATAATTTTCTGGGTTAATGCAATTTTCAACATGTTATTTTATTTCAATAGAATTGATGTCTAAATTAAGGATACAATATTTATAATGACTAATATAATTTTAATTATTGATCTTTTTTTAGTATATTGTTGTAGGTTGATAAGGTAGATATTTCTTACCTTCACTTAAATAAGTTATCTACTTTGCTCACAGAGAATTATAATTTCTAAAAAAGTGAATGGAATATCGAGTGTGTTACATGCCCCAATGATCTAATATATTATGGATTAGCCATCTGAATTCGGAATTGCTTAATGTCAAATCTAATGTCATCAGAACTGATCTGATTCTTCAAAAAGGTGCCTCTGGGTTCTTGAATATTCCCATAAATTCCATGCACATGGTGACTATTTTAGATGTGGAATCACTGCACAATTTATGGATTACCATGCAAGAAACAGAAGTGAAGATGATGTTCTTGAATGCTGCAGGGTAGTTTCTTTATATAAAATATCAAAACAAATATGGCAAATTTTTAAAGAACCTCATAATGTTAGGACTTCATTGCTTGTGATGGTATAGAAATCCAGAATTTTGGTGATCTCCCCAGTCCTATCTACTAGGTGTGGCTGTTTTGTTATAAAAAATAGCCCTTCCTCCTTGGATGTCAATAAAGAGAACACAATGTTAGGAAATGATTGTTTCCAGGTATTTTTTTACTCTTGATATTTATTTTTAATGTTTGCTTACATTTCATTTTTATCTTGTTTAATTTTTAATTTCATATATGTATACAGGTTGTAGTATGTATTTTTTAACCATTTAGGTAAGTAACAAGTGAAAGATATGAATGTATATGTTGATCCTCTTATTAGATGAGTTGTTAAAGTTGTGAATGACATCACTATATATAAGGCATCTCTAGACCATTAGGTCAAAGAGGATTTCAATTCATTGGGATTCTTACATGGACAGTTCACGATGCACCGGGACTAACATTTTTGTGGTATGTAACACTATTCAGAACTTAAATAATTAAGATGTTGATGATATTATAATGTTTGTTTCTTAAATATTGCTTGTTATATAACTAATGATTCCATTGATATGTATCTTCTAGGTTTACACCAAACAAAGGGGAGATTTGCATGTCCAGTTTGTGGTCAGAGGATGAGATCTTGTCATTCAAAAGAGTTTATGGAAAGGAGTTGTTTGATGAATATAGGAACTTTCTCCCCTAAGAACTATAGGTAATGATACCACGGTAATGTTTCAATGGTAAGAAGGAGAGTGGGATAAAACCACAAAAAGAATGACACCACACCTATGGAAGTTGGAATATAGCAGATCAAATCATCAATGTAAGTCAATCTTCATCATAGTATGCAATATATTACATTTTTAATTGTGTTTGAATTTTTCATATCTAATGTGTATACTCTAACAATTGTTGTGTTAATTTCATTTATGTAACATATAGTTGTTCGTCAAGGCATTGATCTGCTTCACTAGGAATGAAAAGTTTAAACAATTCAGTAGGTTGCCCTACTATCAACAACTAGAAATAACTCATTTCTTAAATTACAATGCATATTGGGAAGAACATAATAGAAATGTTGTGGAGAATCTTAGATGGAAGGCATTACAAAGAAAATTTTCCAAAATTTGTACTGGTATTCAAGAAGCCAATCATGCAATGCTAAATATTATTGACTTAAATAGGACTAATGGATTCAGGTTGAAATACCCTCCCATGGTTATTTAAAGAAGATGAAAAGCAATGTTGTAAAGAGCTCATTCAAAAAATTAAATTTCCAGAGTTTGCTTCAAACATCAAAATATATTAACAAAGCTGAATTTGGTGGGTTAAAAGATCATGACTGGCATACCTTCATCAGGTAATTTCTTTTGTATATTTTTATGTATTGGTAGAATTGATGTAATATTTTAAAATTTGTAAATATATTGTTAATATGAAATTTATTAATGTGCCATTGTTTTGTTGCAATATGTGCTACCTCTATATTTGCTCGACTTTGAGAACAAAGTGGAAACAAAGTTATATATGACCTTGGAAAATACATGAGGTAAATAGAAAATAGATGAATTATATTATTATTATTTATATGTAGTAAAAATGTTGTAGAAGTTTTTGATGGCATGTGTTTTAACATGTATTCATTGATACAATATTGTCTTTGTTGAAATATATTTTATTCTCATAACATTTGTAGGTGGTTTCATCTAAAGAAATCCATAAGGAAGATATAAAATATTAGGAAGAAGAGAAATTTCTTGTTTAATGTGTGCAATGCAAAGAAGTATCTACCTCCATTTTTCAATGCACAGAACACTACCTCATGCAGTCGGGGAGATTGGATTGTGTGGACTACTAGGGGTTCTATGTGGTGGAGGGTTATATGGTATATATCAAACGTTAGTGTATATTTGTGATTATCTTCCTGATTTAGGAGGAAAATTAATATGCATTGAGTTTGTCGATAGCGTCAAAATATCTGAAGTGGAAGTCTTGGTTGGGAATGGTAAAATAAGAAAAGTGAAAGGTATTATATTATTTGATTTTATGTGAGGTCTTGGTTGGGAATGGTAAAATAAGGAAAGTGAAAGGTATTATATTATTTGATTTTTATTTATATTGTATTTCTTCAATTTATATTATACCTCCATCAATTATTATTATTCATTATTCTTACTAATTTATATTTTTTTTCATTGCAACTGGTCGAGTGTGGGATGCACTACATTTATACATTGCTAACAATCTTGATTGGATGAAGCTATGGATAGAACAATGTGAAAAACATCATGGTAGGTTATCATGGGAAGGGGTGGCTACATTAATTAAAAATTTCATCGTAATGAAGATCACAATCTTACGCAGAGGGAGATTGATTTAGCATATGGTTTAAAAGATAAACAGGTAAGCATATAAAATTTTACCCACACTTTTTGTTATTATACAAAGTGTTAATGTATTATTTTTTAATATTTATTATGTTTAAATACGTTTATGAATTATTAATTTATTGTGTACTTGTCGAGAATATTGCAGTTGAAGCACCACAAATCTATGTGGTATAATGGTCGAAAATTTCGCGTCAAAAGGGTGGATGACATGAAGAAAACTATCGATTCAGGGATAACTGCAGTGTTTCAAGTCACTAATGTTTCATATAGAAGTGACAAACATCCAAGACTAACAGAAAATAGATATTATGGACATTTGGATGATATAATCGAGTGTGAATTCAAATCCTTCAAGATAATTTTTTTTGAGGTCAAATGGTATCGTTTATGGATAAATGAACATGATCCTGAAAGAATTGTTATTCAACATGACAATGGTTTTACCATGGTTAATACAAGGACATTTGAACCAGGTCTAGAAAGTTATGTTCTTCCAAGCCAATGTGAGCAGGTATTCTATTGTGTGGTTCCCGGTAAACCAGGTTGGTTGTTTGTTGTTATATATGATCCAAGAGGAAGGCCTGTAAAGTATAATGTACCAAAAGAAGATGATATTCAAGAACTAGAAGGTGATATAGAGGAACATGAGGAGGTAGACCATGTATTGTTAGATGACGAAGTCAAGGAAGTTGATCGACCATATGATGTAGATGATAATGTTCTCGATGACACTATATCTGATGATGATATTATGGAAAATTATGACAGTATTGATGATGATGTTGATATGGCCAATCCATTCGATGATGATTCTAAAATACCAGATGATGATATAGAATATGATGAGTTGGATGAAGAAGAAGATCAATGATATTCCTACATGTGGTGAGTCATTTGTACTATAAATCTCTTATGTTTTTTTTCTTTCATGTAAGCTTAGTGTCGTTTTTAATTATAGTTGTTAAATCTAGATAGATTGGGTATTGGAGAAATGACAATGTTCATGATGAAGATGATATTGACGATGTTGATCTTGATGAAGATATACAATATTTTACATGTTCTTTATTATTTCATATTGGGTATGGAGAAATTGAGAGTGATGTGAAGGGGGGAGGGGGGCCATAATTAGAAATCATACATCCTTGAGTCTTGAAACCCTCCCATACCATCAAAGCATGTGTCTAGCCTAACCATGTCAAATTTCGATGCATACAGGCACATACTGAAGAAATTTCAATGTTGGTCCCATTCACTTCTGACTATGCGAGGTCAGTGCATGACATTTGTGGTGGTGGGTCAGTGCATGACATTTGTGATATCAACTCAACTTGGTAATTCAATAATCAATCCCTCCTTAAGTATTATGTGGGGACATCAAACATCCTTAAGTATCGTGATGGGTGTTGTGAGATCCTTAAGTATTATGCAGGTTCGGTGGAAGAAATTTGTGATGGGTATATTGGAAGTTCCATGTCAAATTTCAAGATAGTTTTGACCAACCTCGAATGACCAACCTGTTCATCGCTAGTATAGCCAATTGGTTGAAAACATCAACGTGTTGGTCGCTTTAGCGACCAACCTGTTAGTCGCTAGAGTTACCAACCTGTTCGTCGCTAGTCAGTTAGCGACTAACTGATCCTCCTTCTTTTGACCTTTTTAACTGATGGTTTGGTCGTTCTAGCGACTAATATTCATCATTCTAGCGATTCATAGTGGTTTATTGAATAAGTTTTCCAAGTTTGTTTTGGTCACTCTTGCGACTAATATTAGTCATTTGACTGACTAAAATTCCTCGCCAGCCGAACATTTCCCTATTGTGAATAGGCTTCTTTTTCTAGTCGCTAGACTGGTGAAGATCCATGTGTGCTCGCTAGACCGACGAATTAATTCCGATGAAATTTTTTTTTATCTTGGTCTCAAAAACGACTCTATGCCGACAAAAATTCGTCTTTACTTCGTCGCAAAAACGTTCAAATTTAATAGTGAAATACCCTTGCTGGTCTAGTCTTCGCCTTAGCAGTGGCAGGGGTGGCTCCAGATTAACCGGTGGTAGGCCAAGAAGCCTTCGCGACTGGTGGAGCTCCCGATCCTTCATTGTGTGAGAATATCAAAGACACACTAGAATTATCTATTAACGTTCAATAACCAGTACACACTAGAAAAATTCCCTATGAGATAAGACAAGAATATCACTAGCTAGTTGGAAGAACAGTTACACTAGCCAACACTAGAGCAACTTACCAGTGCAAGTGCAACTTGAATACGGAAGAACCCTATGGGTTTACTCTACAAAGAATGGCCTGATATGTGCCCTAGGTACCATGTTATACCCCCATAGTCACCTGTGTAAATCACTAAAATAAAGATAACTAGGTTGTTAGCACACGAACAATCACCAGGCGGGTACAGTCGACAGTCGGGTGGACTACAATGAGCAAGGTATCAAGCCCGAAACCTATCAAGGGTATCGAAAGAAAATGTTCTGGAAGAATAATGAGGATCTTGAATGGATTTGAGACCCACAAAGCTCCATGTCAAATGAGATCAACGAAATCCCAAGATAAGCCCTCTATATGCGTTCCCCACTACGCTCGGTTTGGATTTGGAGGGGTTATCTCTGCTACCTTTCCGCACGCGACTTCGTGTTTATCCCCTGTGTTAGAGGGGGGTCCCAAATAACTTTCACGATTACTGGAATTTCAAGCACTCCCTAGCACAAACTCTTATGTTTGTTTTTGTAGCCTTGAAGAGTTTCCTCTCCAATCCTAAATCAAGGCTCTAGCCTAGACTAAATTGATGGACCCTACAAACACAAAATCTAATGATTTTTAATTAAGTGTTAATTTTAGTGGTTGTCTTAAGTCAAAAGGAATGAAAGTGAAACCAGTGATGTTTTTAAGAGACAAAAGAGAAGAGCATAAAATGAAACTGAAAAAAAAATTACTTCTTCTTCACAAATAAATATTTGCCAATTTAAACTCTTTAACCAAACTTTTCGTAACTACTTTTCTAAGATCTTTGAAAAGAAAAACCTAAAACAAAATTTCACTCGACTACGAGCTACTTAATTTCCTAAGTATTCAAATAAAGAAATTAAGAAAACTTTTTTTTTCCTTGATGCATAAAGCAACTAACCTAAACTATTTTTCCAAACAAAGAAATGATTTTTTTATTATTTATTTATTGTTTTATGCTTCAAAACAAGAAATTTGAAAATGAATTATTTTCTTTTCTTCTAAAGAAAAAAAGGGAAAAATGATGACAAGTCAAGACCAATAAATGACTTCTAGCCCATCGCAGATCGCAGGGAGTCACTGACAATACCAAACAGGCAGATCATAACATAATCGCAAAGTTGTCTAAAAACCCTAATAAAGATAACAAAAGAAATCTTTGATAAAAGGAAAGCTACGCTGAGGTCATACCTAGGCTATAGATTTCTATAACAGAGACCAAGACTAGATCAAGAAAACCCCTGAGAAGTATGACTTCTGACAGGGAAGAGGACGACTGCCTCTCCTTTAAAAAACATCTTCTCAACATAGGCACTCTACTGACACTTCAGCAGCCAACACATGTACACAGTCTGTCCAAAGTTAGGGCGCATATGTACACTGGCAGACCTACTACAGGCCGCGTACACTTCTGTAACTTCTCAAAAATGAAAACCAACAGTCAATCAAACCAGGCAGGGAGTACTGGTATTGAAGACCAACATCCCTTAAAGACACAGACACTTATAGAAACCCAAAAAAAGTAATTAAACTAATTAAATCACCCAAAAAAATGTCCCCAAAAACCCTATAGTTCTTCCCTAGTACGATCACCAATTCTTCTTATAGCGGGAAAACCCCCCATGGACTACACTAGGGTTCAACATGTAGGAAGATCTAACCATCTAAAAGTCTCCTACTTTTATAAATACCCTGACTATACCCCACATGCATGCATGAAATAACAAGTAAAAAGATCTGATAACTCTACCTTAAACCCCATGTCCGGTGTCGATCCTTTTGCGTTCAATTGCTTCTTGACTACAAGTCTCCTCCCAAGGATGACCTGCATTCATACACATACAAACAAAGAACTACCAACATGCATTTCATATATGAATTAGTGGGTTAGATGTCCTAATAAAACATAAATCAAATATGAAGATTAGACACATCATATGGCGGGACAGAAAAAGTATTCATTTTATTAGAATCACAAAGTTTACTTACAATGTGATCGGTGACTGGTCCTTGAACCTGGTCTAGGATCCTCTTCACCATGCACGAATTGATTCCACATATCCTTCTCCTCTTTAGTCCTCTCTAGGGAAATGACAAGGATTTGCAATGGAGGAAAAGGGAATTTTGGTTGCAAAATATTGGGGCAAAGGGGGAATACTAAAATGGGCAGAGTTTCTTTGCTCTCGTGCTTCCT
>SNQJ01S0226476.1:0-14607 GCA_010110895.2 Picea sitchensis | reverse complement strand
GAGAGCCTCCCCTATGTACAACACAGCTACAATCGGGCTCTCCATAGCTCAACCAACCACAACCCCTTCCAAGTGGGCTTGGGATTCTAGCCACTATGTCCCATTGACATAGCCATGCCATTTGCGGCTACTCGGGCAGATTCAACCCATGTCTAGTCTGAGGCTGACAAGGAAAACAACTTCATTGAGCGCATTCAGCACATCCGCCAATAGGTTCATGACATCTTGGACATAGCCAATGCTAAGTACAAGCAACGACATGATCAACATCGGGTGCCACACAACTTCTAGGTGGGCGACAAAGTGTGGCTACATTTGCAAAAGGAGCACCTCGCTGGACCCTACCGCAAGATTTGCCTACTTCGATATGGGCCATACACCATCACCAAGGATGTAAGGGACAATGCCTTTGAGATCGGTATTCTACCATTGCTTGGTATGCACCCAGTGTTCAATGTGGACTACCTTCGACCCTCCTTTCCACCTCTACTAGACACATCCGACATGGCAGAACAACTCACACCAATAGAGTTAAACCCAGATTGCATGGAACAAGCCACAATTGATCGAATTATGGACACACAGATCAAGAACACCCACCAACAGAGGATCCAGCTATATCGAGTTGCCAAAGTAGGCCAACTCCTTCACCAGGGCAAGTGGCTCACCAGGGACCAAGTTCAACAGAAGTTTCCTCATCTCATGGAGGAGCTGAACGCAATGGGGACCATTGCTTCCTAAGGGGGGAGGAATGATCCAGGTGGATATTGGTGGCCACCCGCCTATTCCACTTGGACCCACACCATTGTTTCTTTCAGTTTCCTTAATTGTAGCACAATTTACTACTTTTAGCATTTTTTCGGGTCCTAAACTTTTGGAGCTGTTTTGAGGCCCTAAACGACATTTTTTGGGCATGAATGTTGCGACGAATATGAGTTTGTTCCAAAATTGATATTCGCAATCAGCAGTGTAGTCCTCGGTAGATATTTCTAAAGATGTATCATGTGCGTCAAACGGAGATAGTGTGCCAAAGTTACGACTATGGGAAATTGATGTACCAATTTACCCCAAGGGAGTCCATATTCTGGCGTTTCATATCCTAGGGTTAGGTTTTTGGATGCTTAGGGTTTTCCATTGTTTCTCAATAATATATAGGCCTTCGAGCCTCAATGTAACACATAGTTCAGAGGCCAGTAGCCGCCACATCTCTTCTCATAGATAAGCTACCAATGCCCTAGCTAGTTTATTTCCATTATGTCTGTAAGCATTTTTTAGTCATTTGTTATTAATGAAATGAAGTCTTATTTTCGCTGCATCTATGCATTTATGTTTATTTATGTATTTCATTTTGTTCCTACATAAATCTGGATCAAGAACGAAATGAAGTCTTATTTTCGGCCGCATCTATGCATTTATGTTTATTTATGTATTTCATTTTGTTCCTACATAAATCCGATCAAGAATCCTCTTAACCATGTTTAGAGATGGAGCTAATTTTGGTGCTTGGGAGCTTTGAATGTCGAAAAATAATATCTCTCGGAGGACGATCTCACAAATCTGACGTGGTGGCTCAACGCCATCGGTGGTTATCACAACTGACGATGGATGAGCTGTCTTGTGACGTGCTTCGTGGAGTTTTGGATTGTGGTGCCATGAAAAACTTTGTAATGTCCCCCACCTCTTAGAGAGAGAGGCATGAGAGACTCAAAGGACCCTCAAGTAACTCCCCCACTAGGGTCATAACTTCACACCTAAGGGGGAAAGTCAAGAAGCGGTGCTATATTTTTAAGTTGGATCGTAATAGAAAGGGAAAGGATAAAGGAGTAATAGATAACTCAAATGTAAGAATAGAAGATTAACCCTGGGAGCGAACCTAACTCAACAGAGAATTAGGAAAGTATAAGTAAGAGGTCAGGGTGCAATCGGCTACTCATTCTCCGGTTTTGAATTAGCATTTTTGCTATTGCTCTTGAGCATTCGGCTTGGGGGTTTTGTCAGACAAACCCCTTTGGGAGAAACCTCAAGCAAGAAACATCCACTCACCTCGCTCCACAGCCTTTGGTTTCGGGGATGAAAGTCTCCTCCACTCCATTCTAGTCTTAGGGCCAGCTTATCAAGGGAGGTTCAATCCAACTTATCCAGAGGGCCTAGGTCCATTCCGAATAATTGGTTTTGCTCATAAAGGGGCATGACCATCAGCTTGAGGGATTTTCTGAGGGTTATCATCATTCTATATTTGTCCACAGATTGGGACATCTTGGAGCCATGTGGGGATCGATCTCAAGAAAACTCGATCTACTTAATATTGAGAGGGATCTTGAGATTCTGCACCCGGGTTGTTCTTACCATTGCACCGATCTATATTCTTGAGAGTTTCAGAGCATTTGAATTCCTCCATCGTGGTCAAACCAGCCTAGGGTTTCAAATATCTAGTGGGCACCCCCATTCGTTGGAAATCGGGGATCTACCTATGAGATTTCAGAGAGAGGGATATTGAGATTCGGGCACCCTCGGGTTGTTCTACCATGTTCCTACCCATATTCTTGGAGAGTTTCAGATCATTTGGAGATCTCCTTCATCGTGTCCAACTAGGGTTTCAAAGGATCCAGCAAGCACAACTATCCGAAGTGGAGGTAATCTGCATCTACCAGTTTGAGGAGTGGGATTTGGGGAATTTTGGACCGGTTTTTCTCGGTAGCCTGCTGTCTGACCTATCATTTGGCATATTTCTGGAGATGATTGGACACTTTTGGTATGGAAGAATTATCTGTATTTCAACATTCTAGCATGATGTGGCACTTTCTAGCTTGGAGGTTGAGCATTAGGCACGCTTCGCATCCGCTTTGATTTAGTCTTCATTGCATATCCAACCTTTGAGGCTCATTTTGTATCATTTCTGAGCATTTTGTAAATATATCTATTGGTTTGTACGACTATCCGAGGTTTATGCTAGATCGGCCATCTATTGCATTGATTCATCATTTCATAATAAAGTAATGATCTTTGCTTGTGCTTCTACATCTTGAATATATTGTGATATCCATGTGTTGGATGAATATTGTATGCACTTAAAAACTCAATAAATTAGTAGTAGTTAGTGATTCCAAGAAAGAATTTGGCTTGGGATCATTACAAGCAGACAGAAAGCCTCGATCCCTCCAAAACCCGTGGAGAGATCATGTACGTATGGCTGTGGAATTTCCGCTGGGTCGAAGGGAAGATAAACAACAATGAAACAGAGGTAGAAATAGAAGGGGTGAGACTCCACCATGAGCCCTTGTGGCTTCATTCTCTTAGTAACCGGGACCTTGGTGTCTCCAACAAACATGAACCCTGCTGCTAATAATATTGGTTCGATAGTTGGATGCGAGTATCGTGAAACCATCGTATGTGGGACAAAATAAATCTCCAAAACCTTGAAGAAAGTTGATGGAGAATCTACATAAAATGAATGAGAACCAAACTAGAAACTAACCCTTCTCGATGCAAGTAACCCATCGAGGCAAAGATCCTCGGATACGTATGTGGGAATAAGGAGGTCGGAGGATCCTGAACCCATGAGGAAGGCACATAACCCAGAGCACCAGATCCAAGGAAGTCTTTGAGGTGGCATGTTCCATGGGCACATGGGTAGATGACCAATCATAGCCATATGTGCTGCTTGTTCACAAATGGAACCGCTTAGGCCAACACCTCGTGCAGCGAGCTAACCCTGCACCATACATGCCCACATTTATAGATGAGCAAGAGCAACATGAACAAGCTAGATTTTAGGCACAATTAGCCAGGAGTACCATGGAATATTATAGCTTGGATATGAAAGTTATAAGACAGATGTCCCTAGACCAAGATTGTCAACTCAAGTTCAGAACCAGCCTAGGACGAACCATAGGGAAATCTTTGAGTTTGAGCGAAGGACATGGAAGATAGGAGATTCCATATTTTGATGGTATGACCAAGATGATAGCACAAGCATGGGTGGTCGGATACTTACCCGCAAATGCCTTTAATCCCATGAGAGATATGGGAGGCCATCAAGTTTTGCCAATTAAGAAATTGGATGGAAAAAGCCCACGACCGGTGGTGTTTCATGGGCTCACCACACCTCGGCCACAACCGTGATTGTATCCTATATGTAATTCACTTAAAGGCTCATTGATAGATTTGATCTAGAGATCCCTTTGAAGTCATATCGGAGCTCACCCAACTCAAGAAACAGGTACGACTGAGGCATAAAATGAAGAATTTTAGAGGTTGGTAGTGATGGTACAATATATGTCCCCAACTAGGCTCATCATGCTCTTTACAGAAGGATTGATGGAACCCTTGAAGGGGTTGGTAAAGGCCACCTTCAAGCCTACCACCCTACAAGAAGCCATTTGGAAGACAAGGGAAACTAGGCCAAAATTTAAACCAAAATTATAACCTGCATCACCCTTACCGGTGGAAGAGATCAAAGGCATCCAACAAACCAAGGAGGACGTTACCCTAAGGGTTATGACAAGGACCGCGGGCGTAATAGGGGATGACAACACCAGGAAGGAACCGAGAAGGAAGCAACTCGTCACATGCAAGGAGTCATGGGAATCCCTCACACACAAGCGGCTGGACAAGGGACATGTACATTACATTGAGGTTACTTTAGATGATGAAGAAGAGGGTGAGTATGGTCGGATACAAAACATGGAGGCTGGAATGTTAGAGGCAGCAGAAGAGTAGGTTCTAGAACTAGACTGTGTTGCTGGAGAGAAGGCTACATTGGTATCTATCACGGGTACCCAAGTTCAACACCTTGTGGGATGAGAGGTGTCTGGATGGAGGTCGGTTCGGACATTGATGGAGAGCTTCCTGCAATTTCCATTGATGCAAAGATATCAAGAGGAGGCACATAATCGCCAGAGTTTGAAGGATTCAAAGGGAGGTAGCAGTGGTAGTACCATGCCATGTAACAGATACATACATACTGTGCATGAAACTCACCTTGGGAAGGTTTTAGAGTTAAGTTCGTGGATGTGTATGTGATGGATCTTCCGATACCAACATCATTCTAGGGTAATGTTGGCTCAACACTTTAGGACCATCACCACAAATTACAAGACCATGGAACCTTATGGAGGAAGGAGGATCTAAAGGTTGTGCTCTCGAGGTACGATTGTGTAACTCGCCGTGAGTGGTCATGGCCAAGAGGGCGGAAGCCATCTTCAAAGGGAAGAAATTAGAATACTGAAATGTAAGATCTCAAATACCCGCATGAGAAGGAAAGGTGCATTACACACCGTGAGATCAAAGAACTTGACAAGCAACTTTCATAAAGTGTTCGGGCTAATTCCTCCGTGTGCCACCGCATGGGGTTTGAGCATCATTGAGCTAGAAGCAATAGCCTATCACCACACCCTATAGGCATCCCAAGAAGTATAAAAGATGAGATAGATAAGGCCATCAAGGAGCTCCTAGATTACGGGGACACATCGCATCAAGTTCAAGCCCATTTGCTCACTCCATTCTATGGTGAAGAAGAAGGATGGAACGATGAGAATGTGCATTGACTTATGGGCTTTGAATAAAAGACGATAAAAAATAGGTACCCTATACACAGGATTGATGAGTTGTTGGATGAGTTGCATGGAGCTATATATTTCAATAAAATTGATTCACAAAGCTACCATCAAAATCAAGTACGAGGGAGGAGGACATCTCAAATGGCCGCTTAGGTGTCACTTCATGGCCACGAAGTTTTTGGTGATGCCCTTGGTTAACCCAATTCCCCACCACATTTCAGTCTTGTACAACTATGTTCAACAAACAACCGAGGGAAACACTTGTTGGTATTCCTTTGATGACTTGCTCATTTACGGAAAGACCTCGAGGAACACCTTCGACATGTGGACTCAAATCCTTCAATCATGGAAGAACAATCACTATACCAAGAATCCAAGTGTGAGTTTGGAATGAAAGAAGTGCTTTTACTTGGACACATCATAGGGGCAAAAGGTGTACAGGTACACCAAGAGAAAATAACAACCATTAGGGAATGGCTTACTCCAAAAACACTCATAGAATTGAGGGACCCTCTCGGCCTATGCACATTACTCATAGGAAATTTGTCAAAGGGTTTTCAACTGTGCGCACCCTTGACTAACCCGACCAAAAAGGGGTCCTTCAAATGGAAATGATGAGGCCCAAGTCACGATGGAGAAAATGAAAGAGGCCATGAGCACCCGCCAGCCTCTAGTTTTCCGATTTCACGCAAGATAAATTCCCACTTCGGAGTGTGATGCCTTGGGGAAGGTATAGGGGCCGTGTTGATGCGCATTTCAGGCACCCCTTGCCTATGAAAGTCAGAAAATCATGGGTCTTGAGCTACTCTACAACATTTACGCATACAAAGAGATACGCTATCATGCATGCACTAGCCAAATTCGTGCAATATTTGGTAGGGTGCAAAGGTTTGTATCAAATCACCACAATAGCTCTTAAATATCTATTGGAGCGTAAGGATTTGAATGAAAGACAAATGTAAACGGTAAGCAAAATATGCCTATATGAATTTTTACATTGAATCACAAAGGAAAGAACAACACGCTATCGCATGCATTTATCCGGCGCCATCCATTTTGCCATGTCCTGTGATGTCAGCCTAAGTGAAGGAACACTTGATAGTGGAATATGCAAAGGACCGGGCTTTGTTTGTCAATTCGTTGATCTGCAAATACGATGACAACTTCGTGGTCATAAACAACCCTCATCTATTACAAAGTTCAGATCTTTTTAGCTCCTGGATCAACTCTCAAAGCTAAAATCCTACATGCATTTCATAACTCACCAAGAAAGGTGGCATCGTAAGCACGAAGCATTAATATTACAGCAAAAGTGAGAGAAAAGTACTGTAATGGAAAGGCCCAAGGAAGATGTGATGAATCATGTCAAAGAATGCACTACATGCCACAGAAAAACAAGGATGAGCACACGCGACTTCAAGTAGACTGCTGCGTTCCTACCATTCCAGAGCAACAAGTGGGAAAGTATATCCATGGATTTCATCAACGGCTTGCCTATAATGTGTGGAAAGATTTCATCTTCGTGGCGGTAGAAAGGTTGACGAAGTTTGCACACTTTTCCCATAGCCACTGCACTCCCAAAGCAAGACGTGTAATGTAATTATTTTTCGCCAGAGAGGTGTTCGTGACTACACGTCACCCAAAACCATCATCAAAGGATGTGGACAATGTGATTCATGAGTACGCTTTTAAGTGAGTTGTTCAGGATTAGTGGGTACGGCGACATCGACTTAGTACTAGCTATCACCCTCAGACGATGGTTAGACTCAGTCAACAACAAATGGGTGGAAGGTTACCCCGTAAACTATGTAGCAGGTGACAATAGAAAGCATGGTCAGAGCGGTTACATTTGGGAGAATATTGCTACAACACCACTCAAACATATGTCCATTGGCATGTCACCTTCATAGCTTTATATATCTATGATCCTTAATTTAGTGGAGATTGGATTTGGTGACAACAGGGTTCCAATGGTACATGATTGGATATAGCAGAGAGTCAAGACATTCTCGTGGAATTGAAGGATCATTTACAAAAGGCACAAAACCAACAAAAGGTCCAAGGCACAAGCACACGTAGTTGATCGCACCTTTGAGGTTGTTGATTTAGTTTATTTGAGGTTGCAAACATACATGCATGCCTCCATTAAAAGAAGCTGAGCGAAACTACAACCACGCTTCTTCGACTCCACAGAGTCAGAGGGAGATAGGGCAGAGTTTACGAGGCGGAGATTCCACACAGTAGAAAAAATTCACAAACGCCTCCATGTATCATGCCTGAAGAATGCCCTCGGTCAAAATGTCAGGCTTATTGAGGCATTACCCCCCATGGATGAGGAGGGCCAACTTGTTTTGATTCTGTAGGAGGTGTTAGAAGTCCGAGAGAAGAGGTCTCAAACCAAGCATCAAGGAGTATCTCTGATCAGTGGAAGGATTTACCCATTGAAAATGCCACTTGGGAGCAGGAGAAAGTGGTTAGAGGTGCTCAACTGCTCTGAGGACAAGAAATTTCGCTGGGAGATCAGAATGTCCCCCACCCTTAGAGAGGTGATGAGGAGACTCACACCGGGCAACTCTACTCAGGTCATAGTCTCATTGACCGGCGGGGCAAAGTCAAGAAGTTAAAAGTTATATTTTGTTGACTTAAGAGAGGGAAAGGATAAAGGAGTAATAAATAAATCAACAAAAGAATAGAAGATTAACCCCGGAGTTAACCTAACTCAACAGAGAATTAGAAGGAAAATTATAAGTAAGAGGTCAGTGCACCTATTACTCATTCCGGGTTTTGATTTCAGCATTTTACAGCTTGCTCTTGAGTACCTCATTGGGGGTTTTTTTCTTTACAAACCCTTGTGAGCAACCAATGGTGAAATATCCACTCACCTTGTTCCACGCCTTGGTCTCCTGGATGAAAGACTCCTCCACACCATTCTAGTCTCAGTAATGCTTTATCGAGGGAGGTTCGATCCAAATTATCCTAAGGGCCTAGGGCCATTCAGACAATTGGGTTTTGTTTGCAGGGGCATGACCATCACTTTGAGGGATTTTTTGGAGGGTTATCATCATCTACATTTGTCTACAGATTGGAACATCGTGGAGCCATAGGGGACTCCTGTGATTCAGTAAAACTCAAATCTAATGGTATCATTGAGAGGATCTTCGAAGTCCAAAATCAATAGTTCTACCATCACCGACGAGACATTCTTTGAGAGGTTCTCGTGATCATTTGAGATATCCTTCATCGTATCAAACCAGCCTAGGGTTTCAAATACCATCTAGTGGGCAACTTTATCTGGGAATCTCGTGATCTACTTCTGAAAGATTTCAGATCTACAATAATTGATAGGGATCTTGGAGATTCGGGCATCTGGGTTGTTCTTACCATCGCCCGATCTATATTGTTGGAGAGTTTCAGATCATTTGGAGATCTCCTTCATCAGGGTCAAACCAACTAGGGTTTCAGTGATCCAGTGGGGCACACCATTCAGTGGAGAATTCAGATCTACGGAGTTTGAGAGTGGATTTGGGAATTTGGACATCTGGGTTTTTCTTGCAGTTGCCTGATCTATCATTTGGCATATTTCTCGGGATGATTGGACACTTTTGGTAGCAGGGAAGAATTATTCAGGGCTTCAACATTCTAGCAGGATGTGGCACTTTCCAGCTTGGAGGTTGAGCATTAGTACAACTCAGATCTGCTCGATTTAGTCTTCATTGTATATCCAACCTTTGGAGGCTCATTTTGTATTGTCGGGAGCATTTTGTAGCAGCTCATATCTATTTCTTGTACGACCATCTGAGGTTTATGCCAGATCGGCCATCTATTGTATTGATCTTCATTGCTCATAATAAAAAGGTCAGATCTTTGCTCGTGCTTCTACATCTTGAATATACTGTGATCTCCATGTGTTGATGAATCTTGTATGCACTTAAAAACTCAATAAATTAGTAGTAGTTAGTGATTCCAAGAAAGAATTTGGCTTGGGATCATTACAAAACTCCAATAGTGGTATGGGCCCAGAGTGATTTGGTAGCCTAAAATGAATGCTCTGCATCCTTGACGAATAAGTGCCATGTGTTGAATTGAAAAAACACCCGTGGAGTGGTAGTTCATGAAGCGACATGTCAGCCTGACATCACTTTAGGACTTCATGATGTTTGGATGAAAATCTCCCGAAGTAACTTTCTCCTGGTTGACATGGAAGCTTCTTGTTACTTCGATGCTTCGGGCTTCAGGATATTTTGAACGCGGGCATGAATATCTCCTGAAGTGAATTTATCCCGGTTGGCATGGCAGTCTCTCGTTGCTTCGGGACTTCAGGCTTCGGGATCTTTGAACGTGAGGCATGAATATCTCCCAAAGTAACTTTCTCCCAGTTGACGTGGCAACATCTTGCCACTTTGGGACTTTGACACTTTGGGGCTTCTTTTTGGTCGTTAATCCTTGCACGAATTTGAAACTCTAAATGCACGAGAGTTGTTACTCTGAACTTCACATGGGATCTCCATTGTTGAAAATTAAACCTGTCTTTTTGCTTGTATTTCAAGCTCGAAATGGACTACTCTATTTTTCTCATAGTTTTTCCCTGTGCATACAACATACTTGACCGACCTGACTTTATCAACTAGAAGAGGAAAATCTTATAGGAAGGTATGCAAAAAAAGAGAGAGACAAGGAAGAGGCATAGACCTAGGTCTTAACAACAACTACGTATGACCCATGACAACTTTATGTGATAACATTTGGCTCCACAGGGGATGACATGTTTCCTGTGAGCTCCCAAGAACAAGCAGCTTCAATGTCTTATCCTAGGGCTATGGGGTCACTTATTCAAATACTAAAAGAAAACTGAAAACTGAAAAGCTTGCACACATGCTTATTTATATACAATACCCTACTCTAACTGACCTTTACAATGCTCAAGTGAAAACAAAATTTCACCATAGCCACCCAAACTGTTTGGTAACATAATTCTTCTTTTCACTGCAAATGATCCATAAAAGGTAAGGGAAGTATGAAAACAGAATGAAAACATGTTTTGGAGCATTGACAATACCTCCAAATGATGATAAGATGATTAATTTTGCAGGCTCCAATGATTTTGGAAAGTTGAACCCCATATATAACCCCACAAGGTCATAAAATTTATAATAAGGCATGCTAAACTGGTAAAAAGTTACCTCCTTTATTTCATCATTGCTCACATGTTGTTTGATGTTCTCAGCATGTACATGTGGATAAAGGATTGATGCAAGATTGCTAATCCCAGGTGATATCTTCTCATTTATAAGTGTTGGAGATGAGATAAGTTGTGCATTTAGCTCTTCCTTTTCTCCTCCATGGCTCTCCCAAGGATCATATTCATAATTATCGTATACAGGAACCATGCTACGAAGTTACAAAGAAGTTATGAAAAAACTCCTCTTCATCATCTTCGCTGGAATATTCATCAAAAATTGGTTGTTCTTGGTCAGTATTTGAAACAACTTCTTCATCATAAGCAGGGATGCTAAAGACATATGTTTCAATAACATAAATATCCTCTGCATTTTCTTCATAAGAGCAACAAACAAAATATGCCTTCAATTCTTAAAGGCTATGAAAAAACAAAGATGAATTTTCTCTAGTTTTTTTAACTAACTTATCATTTATCTCAACTTCATAGTCAGGCGAAATAGCTACTTATGTATACATCTTTCTCTTCGACATCAGAATATTCAAAAGAGACATGTTGATCTTCATAAACATTTAAAAAAAAAGATACATCTGATACGATGACAGATGTTTCTATGTTATTTCTATCATAATGAATATCATTCAACACCTCTTGATCTTCATGGAAAATGCTTTCTTCCACAATAAATGCTTCATCACAAATCTGGTTTTCGTGACTAGAAGAATCTTTATGAAGCAAAGAAAACTCATCACAACAGTTTTCATAAAGATACTCAGCTGACAAATACTTTTTACAAAACAAATTGAAATTTTCATGAAAACCTGTCAAAGAGATGATGCTTGCAATGGGAAGAGATCGACACCAATCACGAGAAATCCCCTCTAATGAATACCTGAAAAGATTAATCTGAACATCTTCATGCACGATATGAAGTTGATGAATAAAATCATGAAAATCCAACAAATGTTCAGCTGGTACCTCCCACTCTTCTCCTCGAAATTTAGGAAGGCTACTTTCCCATTCATCTCTACTATGCTCTAGATTAGGGATCAACTATTTTTGAAAAATCACAGAAAGCATATCTATGAGATAAAATCTTGTCCATTTCAAACCAATGGAGTTGCCAATAGATTTCCGAACAATGGAGTCACCATGGTGAAAGATGAGCAGTCAGAACAATGTGTCCATCTTCAGTTCACCATATAAAATTGGATCCCTTTGTTGTCGTTCTCCTAGGGAAGATATCTTCACTTTTGTCCCCGACAACAGTGCCATTAATGTTATCAATCCAAGAGTCACCCCTAGACTGCAAATGGGAGTAATCTTGGTCACATACAAATTGGTTTTATTTTGGTTTGAAATCAGGGATCAACAAGACTTTAAAGAAAGGAAAAGACAACAGATATCATTGCAGATCAGCGATGGACCATTGGGCTCTGGAGTCATAAACAATCTGCTCATTGAAGGCATTTAAGCTCCCTATCAGACAAAAGATTTGTATAATGATGAAGAGAAGAATAAGAGAATAACATAAAGACGAATATTCGCTAAGCAGAGATCCTCTTTGCAAAGAGAATTTAGATGTGTCTGAATAGTAAATAATGATAAATAGGCAAGCTTACAACAGATCCTCTATTGCATCAAGAATCTATCAATCAAAGGCAAATTTTAATCCTTAAAATCAATAATACATTCAAACAATATGAAGAATAGAACAGAGAACATAGAAGACAAATCTGATGAAATATCTCATATGAATCTTCAATAACATACAATTTACAACCACATGCCCCTCCAGCTTACAAACTGAAATATACAGTCATAAACATTTCTCAAAACCTTCTCTGGTCTTGGGTCGAACCCCCGTCTCTCTCATATCATTCATCTAATGTATTTATAATCAAACCAACATACCGTTCTAGGAGTGCGAGCTATCCTTCCTATCCTAGGATTCTCCAGTGTCGTGTGTCTTCTCTTGACTGTCATGTTCCATCTGTCAGAAGGAAACTCGGGTCAGTATGGGCTTGCAAGAAAAACTTCCCTCTGTGGTACTTCGGGCTGACAGTTTTTTGTCTCCTCGGCCAGACCCTCCATGATTCTATTTAAGGGGGTAGTCGATTGTTCAACCACCGGTCCTTCTTTCATTAACTGATTTCTCCTTAGGATCAGGATGAGGCCTAACACCTAGTTTGTTGCCACACGTTGCTCTTAGATTGGGCCCTCTATAAGCATGTGATTGTGGAAATTGCCAAGGGAGGTTTGGATCCACACCACTCTGACCCCCACAATCCACCACCAACTGCCACGTACCTATTTATCTATACCGTGGTTTCAATTGAGGGGCCACTCTAAGATTTCAATGTTCGATCACTTTCTATCCCCACAATGAAGTGTCGCCGTCGATCTTGTCGCAATCTACGATCTTGGAACACCCTCATTTTGTTTCCATGCGCTGCTCTTGGATGGACCCTACATCAACACGTGATTGCGGAAGTTTTCAAGGGTGGTTTGGGTCCACACCGCTTCGGCCCCAACAATCCACCACCAACTGCCACATACCTCTTCCGCTATACCATGGTTTCGATTGCAGGACCGCTCTACAATTTTAACGTTTGAGCATATTCTATCCCTACAATGAAGTGTGGTCGTCGATCTGTTGCAATCTGCGATCTAGGTAACCCTGCTATTTTAGTGCCCCCCCCTAAAATTTATCCATCTGCCAACTCCAGAATCCTCTTAACCATGTTTAGAGATGGGGCCAATTTTGGCGCTTGGGAGCTTTGAATGCCGAGCAAGAATATCTCTCGGAGGATGATCTCCAGAATCTGACATGGTGGCTTGACATCATTGTGTTGTCACAACTACTGATGGATGAGTGCCATGTGTCTTCAATACATTGACACTTCAGGAGTTTTGGATTGTGAATCATGATAAACTCGTGGAGTTGTATAATCTCGGAGTGACGTGGCAGCCTGAAATGAATGCTATGTGTCCTTGGCGGATAAGTGCCATTTGTTGAATTGAAAAAACACCCATGGAGTGGTAGGGCCTGAAGCGACATGTCAGCCTGACGTCACTTCGGGACTTTGACTCTTCGGGACTTTGGGATGTTTGAATGAAAATATCCCGAAGTAACTTTCTCCCAGTTGACGTGGCAACCTCTCTTTACTTCGATGCTTCGGGCTTCAAAATATTTTCAACGGGGGCATGAATATCTCCCGAAGTGACTTTCTCCCGGTTGATGTGGTAGTCTCTCATTACTTCGGGACTTCAGGCTTCGAGACCTTTGAACACATGGCATGAATATCTCCCGAAGTGAATTTCTCCCGGTTGACGTGGCATCCTCTTGTCACTTCGGGACTTCGGGGCTTCTGTTTGGTCATTAATCCTTGTCTGACTTTGAAACTACAAATGCACAAGAGTTGTTAATATGAACTTCACATGGGATCTCCACCGTTGAAAATTGAACCTATCTGTTTTCTTGTATTTCAAGCCCGAAATGGACTGCTCTATTTTTCTCGTAGCTTTTCCCTGTGCATACTGTTATCACCCCATAAATTATGGGAATCAACTTATGACTATGGATATTATGGATATTATCTGTATCTAGTGTTCTTATTGGCAATTGATTTTCCTTTTACAAAAAGAAAAGAAAAAGAAAAGAAAAAGGAAAAAGAAAAAAGAAAAGAAAAGAGGGCACAAAAGAATTGAAACAAAAAGCCCCATGCAATAATAGTAACTTGGTCATACCTTTCAAGCATGGCCAAGTTCTTTTAAATTTTCAATGTTGATAGGTTAGTGAATAAATCTGATCAGACTGTCTAATCCTGGTCAGATAGCCCCTAGGTTAGAACTAGTGAATACATCTGATCA
>SNQJ01S0226475.1:0-14607 GCA_010110895.2 Picea sitchensis | reverse complement strand
CTACACTCGCCATTACACACTACATCAAAAGAGTGCAAGGAGAACACAAAACATGTATTGAAATATTTTGATATTATAACAAAAGAAGATTAATTATTGTATTTGTATTTGTAAAAGGTCATGTACGTCGATGGAGTGGGGACTAAAACTAATATGTTAGAGTGGGTAATAAGTGAGTTTCTCAAACATTCCCATGCAATGAAGATATTATAGGAATAAATCGAATGGGTATTCATAAAACATTTCAAAGTGAATGAAACAGATCTGGTGAGCATGAAATACCTCCACTACATGGTGAAAGAGACTTTATGTTTATACCCAGGGGTGTAGCTAGGGCTTCCCCATGCATATGTCGAGGTAGTGACAGTAGGAGGATACTATATACCTAAGAAAACAAAGCTAATGCTAAATGTGTGGGCTATTGGAATGGATGCCAATGTGTGGGGGATAGATTGTTCATAATTCAAGCCCAAGAGATTTATGGAGGAAGAGTCTCTAGATTTAACATGTTCATCATACTTCAGAATGCTTCCATTTGAAGCAAGAAGGAGAGGATGCCCTGGGGATCTGATATTTATTTCAATGATTGAGCTTGCTTTGGCTCCATTGTTGCATGATTTTTATTTAAAAGTTGTAGGTGATCCATTCAAGGTGGATATGAAGGAGGCATGTTCAACAACAGTGTTGTCGAGACAAGTGCCACTCTTCGATTTTCTAATGTTGAGGATGCTCAATTGCCTCTAGACTGTCTAGATGGAAAGGAAGTTGTCCAAAATACCTATTGTGGAATGCTTCATTGGCTATCCGTGGGAGGAGAATAAAATTGTTATTGCTAAATCTAAAGTAAACAATGTCAATGTTAATGTAATTGTTAATACTTTTTTACTACATTTTGACTTAGACATGATTACGGTTATGGTTTTGTAGAGACACTTCCTTAATTTTAATGTCCTTAACCTAATCATGTTTGATATTTGTGGGAGTATTTGTTTGCACATCTCAACTATTTAGAGTTGCATTTTTTTTAGTATTTATAAATACATTTTGTTAATAATTGGATAGGAATAATTTACAAAAGTTCTTTTAATTGGGGTAATTTAATAATTGGATTAACCATTTATAAAATGATACTTTTGATGTGTTTTACTAATTGAATGGAAATTATTTACAAAATTCAGATATGATAGTTATTTTTATAAATTGATTCATAGGTTATATAATTAAATTTCCAATATTGTTATTATTATTTTCATTTTACATTATCATAAATTTCATAATAAGTTAATTACTTAAGATGTTATCATGAGTAAGTATTTAGAATTAGTTTAACAATCAATTTAAAGATAGATAAGGGAATTCATATAATATTTAAATTTGTGTAATAACGTATAGTATGTCTATCAAAATTGGAAATAACCATTTGGTATTCCCATAATTCATGGCAATGGAATTCAAAAACAGGATGATTTGTGATTGTGATTTATGTTCGATGTGTAATCATTATGTAGAATTGTTAACATAGAGCATTCATCATTTAATGAATAAATACTATGCTATTATTAAATAAATAAGTGTGTTATTAATAATTTAGAATTCAATATATTGAATTATAAAGTTGAGAAACTTTTGTCTTTTTATTAATCCTAAAAGAAAAAAAATTGTAATTTTTATTGAATTCAACTTCTTGATGTTGCAATGTGACTTAATATTAGATTTGATAATATCTTTTGTCAAATTATGTCATTTTTGTTTATTCATAGGAAAAACATATGAATTAATGAACACATGTTTCTTCTCATTCTATTATAGAACTTAACAATGTTCATTCTAAATTGGTATATATGTAAGTGTTGTATCAAAATGTGAATTAGGAAGACAGTGGTTAGCTAGTATTATAGGATTACTTATTAATAATAATAAAAAAATGTTCTTAAAAAATACCAATCATATTTTTTTGTAAACCAAGTTAATGTATTAGACTTGAACTGAAATTTGATATTAGACTTGAATGTTTCTTTTATCAAAACATGTGATTTTTTATATTTATGAAAAAAATAAATTATCAAATGAACACATTTCTTCTCACTTTATTATAGAACTTAACAATGTTTGTAACACCACGTTTCCCCCGTTCTATAAATATAACTATATTGGCCAGGAACTATGGCAAACTCGAAGGGTGAATGTTTGATTTGATGGACCTTTGTATAAAAGGTCGATGAACGTAAATTATGTTATGAATATGTGTTGCATGACTGCTGGGAAGGGGATGTGCTAAAAGAGACCACGATGGCTAATGAAGAGGTGGTGGAAGGGACCCGGAATAGTTGCGTTAACTTCCACTGAACCAGTACCATATTGGTCTTTACTTGCTTAATACCAAAACAACTCTTTGACCTAGGAATGAATTTTCGTTAGGATGGTAGGTGGGGAGGCTCCTCAAGAGTTAATGAGGGAATGGGGTGAACCGCCCATCCGTAAAAACTCTCACACTTGACCACGGATGAAAAAAAATGCGCACCACACGCAATCTTGCAGAGGGATGAAAGAAAGGAAGCGTGGGGGGGTGGGCAGAGAGAGGCAACGAAGATAGCATAACAAAACCTAAGCTCCCGAATCAGATGGAGTTATAAACACTAGAGGAGGAGAGTAACCTTTGTCCTAGTCTATTTTTTTGTATAGGGAGAAGGAGAGTAGCCTTCGTCCCTAACTTTCGTTGAGCTGGAAGTAAGATATTGAATCTCAGAGCATCGTGGTTTAAGCTCGGGGGTGGCCAGTGATAAATCCGTTGGGAGTGACTGAGCCTATGGTTGGGTGGAAACAAGCACCCCTCTCAGCAGTCACATCATGCCTTGTGGTTATGATAAGTGTTTTATGTCTTGTATTTTGAATTGAATATCATGGATACATGCTCATGTTTATACGCCCATAAATGGTTTCTATATGCTATGATTTCCTGGTGTTTTAGATTGGAAATAATGAATGCATATGTATACTTATATGCCACAATTATTTTCTGTACGAAATGAGTAAGTTCAGAACATGAGTCTGTTCCACTAAGAATCGTCCCATCTTCCTGATTCTCGTGATGTTCTAGTTTAATCCCTCGAAAACACCTTCCCCAGGGAATTGCATCATGTCTGAGAGTTAGAGTAAGCTCCTTGGTGTGGCTACCGCTACGAAAAACCCATGAGGTTACCCTGCCTCAGTGTCATAGCTCATAACTTGGAGAGTTAGGAAGGCACTTCATTTAGGTCAGTAGCCGAGGGACTTTGAAGAGTACTCGAGCCCTTATCCAGAAACCCGACTAAATTAGGGATAATTGCCCAAGAACCATCTGAAGGTTCATATGACCTGGGTATATGAACCCTGTGTAAGAAGGAGTTATCTCTTGAAGGTTTCATAACTGTGGAAGCTCGAAGCTCTGAGAGGTTGAATTTCATTGCCCGAGTTAAAAAAGGATAGCGAGTCAAATTATCGAAATGGAGTATCCTTTCGTTGGGTAGACGAATGGATGAGATCCCTTTGGAAGTATTATAGGTCTGTTAGGACCAATGGATCTAGAGGAGGAGCGCAGGCGTTAACGCCTCGACCCCTTCAGTCTTCGCAAGTAGCGATGGAACCAGGACCATAGATCCAAAGATCCATTGGGAGCTACCTTGACCGTCGATCTTAACCCTTGTGTAGATGGGAGAGTGGACTCATCAATGTCTTGAAGTCCCGAAGTAATCAGAATCGTCCACCGACAGAGGACATGTGGTGAAGGACCAACATTTTTCTAACTCGCTGCTGAAGGAAGTCAAAGGGTGGAGTTTTGTGAACTCGCGAGACCCAAACTCGCGATTTGATCTGAACCATCAGATCACAGGAGAACCATGACCGTTGATCTGGGTGAGGGGATATCAAGAGTTCGGGGATCGGTCTTTTGAAATATAGACGTTGGGTTGTGTTCCAACTTCACGAAACACGAAGTCCCAATGAGTTCAAAGAATAATCCCCAGTCATGGCGACTGGTCATATGGGTGGAAGATTAAGGAAAGAGTTAATGGAGATTGGGATTTTGGGGAAACAGGAGTCAGGATTGACTCGCATGCAGAAGTCCTGAAGTCCCGAAATGTGAAACACCTTTTTATAGGCGACTGGGCATAACCTTAGTCACATTAAAGGGGGAGCTAGGGAACATTAGTCCCTTTCGGATCTTGGGAGTTGGAGGAGTCAGGGCACCTTGCATCGAAAGTCCCGAAGTCGCGAAATGTGACACATCGTTTAGGTTAAGCATGTGGTCACAGGAATGGTCACGTGAGCGGAGAAAGCTAACGGTCGTTAGGCCCCTTTCACAACTTGGAGTTGGGGAGTCAGGGGTGGCTCATCCGTCGAAATCCCGACATGCGAAGTCTCAAAACACTTTCGTGTAGATGTGCAGTCGTAGCCTGCGGTCGCATGGAGGTGAAGCTCGCACTTGGTGCTTAGTCACATAGGCGGAGTTTCATAAAGAGGACCTGTGGATTTTTTAAAATAGAGGTCCCAATAGGGAATTGAAGAGCCGCTTCAGCTCAACAGGGTTAAGAATGATCCTTAACCAGGAGGTCAGACTGACCCCTGTTCTTCCAAAATTAGGAACCATGAATGGAGTTCCTGTCCTTTAAGAAAATCAAAAGAAATTTTTTTGCCCCATCGTGGGTTTGTTACAAATTGGTATCAGATCATGGTTACAACACTCGACATGTTTGGGCTCATGGACGAGCACATTAAAAGGAAACATCTTACCTTACTCCCTTCCTAAAAAGGTTGGTTAATCCCTTATTATAGAAAGAATGACAACTTACTGTTGTGTGTGTATGCATTTAAGAAATAGGAATTATGTGTTGGTTATGAATGAATGTAATGTTAGCTAACAATAAGTGTTTTTTCTGCACGCAAGCATACAATCAACCACGAAAAACTACAAACGTATCGAATAGTGACATGCCATGAAGTAGGGTATGGCTCCCACAATAGAGACGAAGAGTCTGATGAAAGGAGGGCGGTAGAGACCCCTCCGAATCTAGCTAAGACTGTGAGGAGTCTCATGGTTGAACTACAAAGCTGCAAGGCCGACAATGAGAGGTTGATAAAAGAGCACGAGAAGCAAACAAAAATTAATGCAGTCTTGTTGTAGAGTTTATCCAACATACAAAGACAACTACAACATGAAAATGACACCAATCACATGGACTGACGATAGACAAAGAGTAGTCGAAGTCCACCCAAGATACGAAAACATGGTCTTTTAAGTGGCCACACTGGGAAGAGCACCTCGAGAAAGGTCCACCCCGGAGATAGGGGACAAGCATCAGATGATTCCTCTGGGAAGGAAACTGGCGACTCAGAGGGATATTCTAGTAGCATAACTAGTCCACATTCTCAAAGAAAATGGAAGAAACGAAGGCATTCCAAAAATTATAATCTCAAAGAATTCAAGAAGGCCAAACCACCCTCTTTCGACGGTGATATAAAGAGGGGAGAGGAAGCGGAGGCCTGGCTGCTTGGACTAAAGAAGTATTTCAGAGTCCATGACTTCTCAGAAAAATTGAAGGCATGAGTATCCACTTTCAACTTGAATGCAAAGGCTTCCATTTGGTGGGAAGACCTTAATAATGTGAAAGGGATTCATGACGAAGACCTATCTTGGATACGGTTTGAAAAATACTTCAGGAAGAAGTATCTGTCAGAAACGTATTTTGACGGAAAGACTAAAGAATTCTATGAACTCAAGCTGGGGAAACTCACTATAATGGAATATGTCAGCAGATTCCTTGAGCTACTGAGGTACGTACCCTACATAAAAGCAGAAAAGGCCATGGTGCAACGATTCATCAGTGGGCTACCTAAGGACTATTAGAATAATATTGAGTTTGACGAGCCAAAGACCCTAGAAGACACTATCTGAAATATAATATATTGTTATGAACATCTTGGGCATCGAACATAACCTCGCAAAGGATGGAAGCAGAAGAATAGTTCGGGATTCCAGAAAAAGGGGTTTAAATCCCCAAGATTTAAAAACTATAAGAAGGATTCACGGATGAGCTTCCCGACCCGAAGTGTACACCAGTCGAATTTCCCCTCCCAAAGTGGAAATAAACCTTTTGAATCAACCCCAGGAAAGACTGATAACCCAAAGAAAGAACCCTTGAAATGTTGGGGTTGTGGAGAAGAACATCTATTGAGGGACTTCCCACACCGACAACAGAACAATAGGATAATTTACAATGTCCAAGAAGCTACCCCCATCAATGACGTGGCCAGAAGTATGTTGTGAATTTATGCAGCCATGGATAATAAACAAGCCGACCACCAAGCTTCAGTGGTGGATATGGAAGGTATGATCACCAACCATCTAGTGTCTATTCTAATTGACCCTGGTTCAAATTTGAGTTATATAACTCCTCAGACTATTGATAAGTGTAAATTACAGCCACATAAACATGCCAAGCCATGGTTGGTACAGTTAGCCATTGGAACCAAAAGAAAGGTAACAGAGGTCATACCAGCTTTCCAATTCACCATGGGTGGATTCCCCACCCAAGCAACCCTTAACATACTACCCCTAGGATTGTATGACCTATTGATTTGTATGGACTGGCTAGCCACATATAAAACCAGACTGGACTGTTACCATAAAACTTTAGAATGTGTAAGTGAAGAAGGGAGAAGGGTAACCCTTCAAGGGATCCAGAAACCTGTCTTGATGAGACGAATATCAACCCTTCAAATGAGAAAGTATTGCAGAAAGGGATGTCCACTATATGTGATACAGATGTTGAAATCAGTTGAGGATGATAGACCAAGCCTCAAATACCACCCCATACTAAGATAATATAGAAATGGGTTTCCAGAAGAGGTATTGGGTTTGCCTTCGAGAAGGGACATTGAATTCTCGATAGAATTTGCACCAAGAGCAGTGCCAGTGTCTAGGACACCCTATAGGATGAGCACACCTGAGCTAGTTGAACTTAAATTACAACTAAAATAAATGATGGACAAAGGCTATATCTGGACCAGTGTGTCTCCATGGGGAGCACCAGTCCTATTTGTGAAGAAGAAATATGGTACCCTCCAACTGTGCATAGACTATAGACAACTCAATAAGGTAATAAATAATAAGTACCCCTTACCCAGGATTAATGACTTGTTCGATCAATTGGGAGGTGCTTCCATCTTCTCAAAGATTGACTTGAGATCTGGATACCATCAAGTCCGAATCAAGGGTGAAGACATCCACAAAACCACCTTCAGGACGAGATATGGTCACTATGATTTTGTGGTAGTACCATTCGGATTAACCAATGCCCCTGCCACTTTTATGTGCTTGATGAACAATGTGCTCAACAAATTCCTAGACAAATTTGTACTGGTTTTGATTGACGATATCGTAATCTAATCCAAGAATAGAGAGGAACATGAGGAACATCTTAGACTTGTGCTTCAAGTGCTAAGAGAACATCATCTTTATGCCAAATTTAGCAAGTGTGATTTTTCCAGAAGCAAATACATTACTTGGGCCATGTCATATCTGAAGAAGGGGTAGTAGTAGACCCTGACAAGATCAGGTCTATCATGGAATGGCCTACTCCAAAGGACATTTTGGATATCAGATCCTTTATTGTCTTAGCAGGATACTATGGGAGATTTATAAAAAGGATTCTCCAAGATTAGTTGTGCAATCACTGCCCTCCAGAAGAAGGGAGCTAAATTCATGTGGACACAAGAATGTGAAGAAATATTTCAATCCCTGAAATACCTTCTAACCCACACACCTGTGTTGAAGATCGTCGATCCCAAAAATGACTTCCTCGTGTGCACATATGCTTGCAAGGAAGGGATCGAAGGAGTCATTATGCAATAAGGAAGCGTAGTCTGCTATGAATCCTGAAAATTGAATGAGCACGAAATCAACTATGTGACCCATGATCTAGAGTTGGCCGCCATAGTTCATGCCTTGAAAATGTGGAGGCATTGCCTCCTAGGTAGGAAATTTGTACTTATGACAGACTATTGTGGATTGTGACACATGTTTGACCAACCAAAACTCAATTCTAGACAAGCTACGTGGATGGCCCTCCTTACTGAGTTTGATTTTGAAATAAAACATATCAAAGGAAAGGAAAATAAGGTGCTCGATTCCCTTAGCAGAAGTATGAAAACAATTCACCTAGCAGTGGTGAGCACCTACGAGATGAATGTCAAGGAAAGAGTCAGGAATGCACAATAAACAGACACATTCTTCCAGACCGTGACCTCATACCTGGAGCAAGAACCCGTAGGGATAAAGTATGAAGGATACCGTATGCTAGATGGAAGTATGCTAACTTACAGAAATAGATTGTATATTCCAGATTGTGACGACTTGAAAAGGTTCATAATGGATGAACTACATAAAAGACCATATACTGGTCACCCAGGATACCAGAATATGATCACGACCACTGGGAAACAATTCTATTGGCCTGGATTGAAGAAAGACATAGCTAAGTATTTATCCAAATGTACAGAATGCCAACAAGTTAAAGCAGAACATAGACACCCAACAAGATTATTACAACCTCTACCAATCCCAGAATGGAAATGGGAAATCATCTCCATGGATTTCATCACCGGATTACCAACATCGACCAGACAAAATGACCCCATCATGGTATTGGTGGACAAATTAAGCAAGTCCGCTCACTTTATTCCTGTCAAATCGACTTGCAAGGCAATAGATATTTCCAACATATTCATGAAATAAATATTCAGACTACACGGCATGCCTAAGGAAATTGTGTCTGACAGAGACACGAAGTTTACTTCAAACTTTTGGAAATATTTGATGGTTGGTCTGGAGACAAAATTATTGTTTAGCATAGACTATCATCCTCAAACCGATGGATAGACAAAAAGAGTGAACCAAATATTAGAAGACATGCAAAGGATGCATGTAATGCATCAACCTAAAAAGTGGGAAGATTACCTGCCACTGGTGGAATTTGCCTACAACAACGGTTACCAAGAATCACTGAAGATGAGTCCTTTCGAAGTCCTCTATGTTAGGTCATGCAACACTCTAGTCAGTTGGAGTAATCCCATAAACAGAATCACTATTGGACCCGACATGTTGAAAAAAATGGAACAATAAGTGATTCAGATAAAGCAAAATCTGAAAATCGCTCAAAACAAACATAAAAGTTACACCAACAGAAAGAGAATTCCCAGAGAATTCAAGATGGGAGACCACGTCTATCTCAGAATTAGGCCCAGAAAGAGTTCCCCGAGAATGGGATCTTGTGCCAAGTTGGCACCTCAGTATTGTGGACCCTTTGAAATTCTAAATAGAGTGGGACCTGTAGCCTATAGGCTAGCACTCCCTCCCACAGTAAAAGCACATAATGTTTTCCATGTTTCATTGTTGAAGAAATATGTACATGACTCTAATCATATAATTCACTGGTATGTGATCCAGGTGGAACCAAAGGGAGAATTCCTACCAGAACCTCAATGCATACTAGACAGGAAGGAAACCCCACTCAGAAACCAAACCATTGCATAGGTCAAGGTGCAATGGAAACACTTTGGCCCAGATGAGGCTACATGGGAAATGGAAGATGCCATGAAACATGCATATCTGATTCTGTTTACTTCTATACATACACATCATGTTGATAGATAGAACATTGAGGACAATGTTCCTTTAAGGGTGAGGGAATTGTAACACCATGTTTCCCTCGTTCTGTAAATATAACTACATTGGCCAGGAACAATGGCAAACTCGAAGGTGTGAATGTTTGATTTGATGGAACTTTATATAAAAGGTCAATGAATGTAAATTATGTTATGAATATGTGTTGCATGACTGCTGGGAAGGGGATGTGCTAAACGAGACCACGATGACTAATGAAGAGGTCGTGGAAGGGACCTGGAATGGTTGCGTTAACTTCCACCGAACCAGTACCATACTGGTCTTTAATTTTTTAAGACCAAAACAACTCTCTGACCCATGAATGAATTTTCGTCGGGATGGTAGGTGGGGAGGCTCCTCAAGAGTTAATGAGGGGATGGGGTGGACCGCCCATCCGTAAAAACTCTCACACCTGACCACGGACGGAAAAAATGTGTGCCACAGGAAATCTTGCAGAGGGATGCAAGAAAGGAAGCATGGGTGGGTGGGCAAAAAGAGGCAGTGAAGATAACAAAGCAAAACCTAATCTCTTGAATCAGATGGAGTTCTGAACACAAGAGAAGGAGAGTAAACTTCATTCTCGTCTATTTTTCTGTATAGGGAGAAGGAGAGTAGCCTTCATCCCTAACTTTCGTTGAGCTGGAAGTAAGATATTGAATCTCAGAGCATCGTGGTCTAAGCTCGTGGGTGGCCAATGATAAATCCATTGGGAGTTACTAAGCCTATGGTTGGGTGGAAACGAGCACCCCTCTTAGCAGTCACATCTCGCCTTGTGGTTCTGATAGGTGTTTTATGCCTTGTATTTTGAATTAAATATCATGGATACATGCTCATGTTTATACGCCCATAAATGGTTTCTATTTTCTATGATTTCCTGGTGTTTTATATTGGAAATAATGAATGCATATGTATACCTATATGCCACAGTTGTTTTCTGTACAAAATGAGTAAGTTCGGAACATGAGTCCGTTCCACTAAGAATCATCCCATCTGTCTGATTCTTGTGATGTTCTGGTTTAATCCCTTGAAAACACCTTCCCCAGGGAATTGCATCATGTCTGAGAGTTAGAGTAAGCTCCTTGTTGTGGCTACTGCTACGGAAAACCCATGAGGTTACCCTGCCTCGATGTCATAGCTCATAACTCAGAGAGTTAGAAAGGAACTTCATTTAGGTCAGTAGTCGAGGGACTTTGAAGAGTACCCGAGCCCTTATCCAGAAACCCGACTAATATTAGGGATAATTGCCCAAGAACCATCTGAAGGTTCATATGACCTGGGTCTAGGAACCCTATGCAAGAAGGAGTTATCTCTCGAATTTTTTGGAACCATGGAAGCTCGAAGCTCTAAGAGGTTGAGTTTCGTTGCCCAATTTCAAAAAGGATAGTGAGTCAAATTATCAAAAGGGAGTATCCTTTCGTTTGGTAGACGAATGAACGAGATCCCTTCGAAAGTATCCTAGGTCTATCAGGACCAATGGATCTAGAGGAGGAGCGCAGGCGTTAACACCTTGACCCCTTCAGTCTTCGCAAGTAGCGATGGAACTAGGACCATAGATCCCAGGATCTATCGGGAGCTACCTTGACCATCGATCTTAACCCTTGTGTAGACGGGAGAGTGGACTCGTCAAAGACTAGAAAGTCCCGAAGTAAATGGAATCATCCACCGATAGAGGAAACGTGGTGAAGGACCAACGTTTTGTTGACTCGCTGCTGAAGGAAGTCAAAGAGCAGAGTTTTGTGAACTCGCGAGACCCGAACTCACGATTTGATGTGAACCATCAGATCATAGGAGAGCCATGACCGTTGATCTGGGGAGGGGATATCGGGAGTTCGAGGATCGGGCTTTCGAAAGATAGACATTGGGTTGTGTTCCAACTTTGCGAAACGTGAAGTCCCAACGAGTTCGGAGAATAATCCCTGGGTCGTGGCGACCGGTCGTATGGGTGGAAGATTAAGGGAAGAGTTAATGGAGATTGGGATTTCGGGGAAACATGAGTCAGGATTGACTCGCATGCAGAAGTCTCGAAGTCCTGAAATGTGAAACGTCTTTTTATAGGTGACTGGGCACAACCTCGGTCACATTAAAGGGGGAGCTAGGTAACGTTAGTCCCTTTTGGAGCTTGGGAGTTGGAGGAGTTGGGGCGCCTTGCATCGAAAGTCCCGAAGTCACAAAATGTGATGCGCCATTTAGGTTAATCCTGTGGTCATGGGAATGGTCACGTGAGCAGAGGGAGCTAATGGTAGTTAGGCCCCTTTCGAAACTCGGAGTTGGGGAGTCATGGGTGGCTCATATGTCGAAGTCTCGACATGCGAAGTCTCGACATGCGAAGTCTCGAAACAATTTCGTGTAGATGCACGGTCGTAGCCCGTGGTCACATGGAGGTGAAGCTCGTGCTTGGTGCTTAGTCACATAGGCAGAGTTTCATAAAGAGGACCTGTGGATTTGCTTAAATAGAGGTCTGAGCAGGGAATCGAAGAGTCGCTCTAGCTCAATAGGGTTAAGAATGATCCTTAACCATGAGGTCGGACTGATCCCTATCCTTCCAAAATTAGGAACCATGAATGGAGTTCCTGTACTTTAAGAAAATCAAAAGAAAAAAAATTCCCCATCGTGGGTGTGTTACAATGTTCCTTCTAAATTACAAATTACACTTACATATATATGTTGTCAAAACTATGTAAATATATTAGCTTTCTTTTTTCAAATATAATATTTTATAATAATTAAGCAACATCATAAATTTGACATAACCTATGATGAACGTTGCAATGTGAGATAATCATTAAGGAACATAACAATTCCACATAAATTGACTAAGATGAATATTACAATGCATCATACTTTTCAAGAACATCACATTGGAACATAACCCTTAACAAACATCATAAAGCGATAGCAATTCGACCTAAGGAACATAGTAATTCCACATAAGTCGACTAAGATGAACATCACAATGAATCATACTTTGCAAGAACATCACAATGAAAGATAAACCTTGAGGAACATCAGAAAGAGATAGCAGTTCGACATAAGGAACATAACAATTCCACCTAAGTTGACTAAGATGAATATCACAATGCATCATAATTTTTAGGAACTTCACAATGAAACATAACCCTTGAGGAACATCATAAAGCAATATAACCCTTAATGAACATCGCAATGCGACATAACCATTGAGGAATGTACAATTTGACATTAGTAAAAAAATATGAGCATCGTAATGCAACATAACCTTTGTGAACATCACAATCATACATAACTCTTCTGGAACGTCTCAATTCAACAAAACCCTTTATGGAAGTTGCACTGTGATGCAACCATTGAGGAAAATAACAATTTGGCACAAGTCAACCAACATGAATGTCGCACTGTAACATAACTATAGTCAACCTTGCTCCTCATAATAATATGGGCACCCATGGTCAAACATAGTCAATCATGTCCAACCATGGTTAACCCAAGTCACCCATGGTTATGTTGATATATGCCTTACGACATAACCCAACCCTTGATGAATGTTGCAATGTGATATAACTGATGAGGAACACAAAATTTCCTTATAAGATGACCAAGATGAATATCACAATGCATCATGACCATTCAAGAACATCTCATTGAAACATAACCCTTAAGGAATGTCACAAGTTGAGATAACCCTTAATGAACATCACAATATAACATAACCACAAACAAATGTAGCAATTTGACATTACACAACGATGATGAACTTCATAATGCAACATAATCATTCGAGAACATCACAATCAAACATAATCTTAGAATATGTTGCAATGTGACATAACCCTTGACAAATGTTGTAATGTGATGAAAGTCAACCATAATCTCTTGACAAGCATCACAATCCAACAACCCTTAACAAACATTGCAATCTAACATAACCCTTGACATTGCAATGTAACATAACCATAGTCAACCAACATGAATGTCACAATGTAACATAACCATCATCAACAATAGTCAAACTTAGTCAACCATAGTAATATGGGAACTCATGGTCAACCATGGTCAATCATGTTCGACCCAAGTCACCCATTGTTAGTTATGTTGATATATGTCTTGTGACATAACCCAACCCTTCATGAATGTCACAATATGACATAACCAATGAGGATCATGACATTTCCTTATAAACCTACCAAGATGAATATCACAATGTATCATGACCATTGAGGTACATCTCACTGAAACATAACCCTTAAGGAATGTCAGATGGTGGCATTACCCTTTATACACATCGTAATGTGACGTAACCTTTGATTAATGTAGCAATTTGACATAACACAATGCAGATGAATGTCACAACGAAACATAATCATCAGGGAACATTAGAATCCAACATAACCCTTAAAAAATGTTGGAATATGACAAAGTCAACCATAATCCCTTGACAAATGTTGCAATCCAACATAACCCTTGATGAACATTTCAATCTAACATAACCCTTAACAAATGTTGGAATGTGACAAAAGTCAACCATAATCCCTTGACAAATGTCGCAATCCAAAATAACCCTTGATGAACATTATAATCAAACATAACCCTTAACATCATAGTGTGATGAAATTCAACCATAATCCCTTGATGAATGTTGCAATCCAACATAACCCTTCACAAACATCATAATCTAACGTAACTCTTGATGTCAAAATCCAACATAACCCTTAACAAATGTTGCAATGTGATGAAATCCAACATAACCCTTCATGAACATCATAATGTGACAAACATATCCCAACATTGCAATGTGACAAACATAACTTGACATCGTAATGTGACAAACATAACCCAACATCGCAATGTGCAAAACATAACCCAACATCAGAATCCTACATAACCCTTATCGAATGTTTCAATGTGATGAAAGTCAACCATAATCAACCATAGTC
>SNQJ01S0226474.1:0-14652 GCA_010110895.2 Picea sitchensis | reverse complement strand
GTTATCCTACCCACTCTCGTAAGCCAACTTCTCATAATTAGTAATGAAATCATTAAATACTTTCGAACTTAGTAATTCCATGCCTATGAGCATTCAAAGCTATTGTCATTAATACTTTTTTTCCCATAAACGAAATGGTGATACAATATATTTCTTTAGTCTCTCTATATGTGCAATGCGGGCTTTTGCATAAGGGTTTCTTTTCAAGAGGAGCTACCTTTCTTATGAAGGTCTATTTCAAAGAAATACAATATAATTCTTTAGTGTCTCTATATGTGTAATGTAGGCTTTTGCATAAGGGTTTCTTTTCAAGAGGAGCTACCTTTTATTTTATGAAGTTTCTTTCAGAGAGAGGAAGTTGAGCTATCCAAAATATAAGTATTATGTTAAACTATATTGTAGTAGTCGCAACCATGTCATTATCTACAAACCTCTTATTAGATTGTACTAGATCACATAAATTCATCCATTCTTGTAAGCTATCATCTCTTTGGTTTGATGTTAGTTAATCAAAATTTAAACTTTAACTAATCAAAATTTAAAGAAATTTTGAAAAAAGATTTCAACTAAAGCTTATAATTTTTGGGAGAGGAGTTTGTTCCAATTGGCACGACACTTCTACTTTGTAGAAGACAATGAAAGGTTCTAAGTTTGGTATTTGTGTTAAGTTATTTTTTTACTTTCTTGGCTTCTCTAATTTCTTCTAATAGAGTAGCTAGGTCACCCATTTTATTCTTATTTGAACTATCTCACCTTTGAAGTTCTTTAATCAATGCATTGTACATTGTTTTAAGATTAGCAAAGGAATTATTTATAAGATTTTATATTCGGTTTTTCTTAAACATGATAGTTGTACTTGAGGTATTAATGTTAATAGTACCAATTTTCATTCTTCTAATTTTTATCATGGAATTAATTAACGAACTGAATATGTGAGCAGAGCTCACCTTCATTGATTATTGAAGCCAATCATTACATTTATATAGCACAAAAAACCTTGAACTGACCTCCTACAAAGGTGGATCTGAAACCACCAAAAAACCCTAAATTGGACAGGCACACAACAACTCACAACCACTTAGTTACGTAGATACTAATTTCTACATTATTCCAACACTCCCCCTTAATGGAGAAATGGATTTTCTACCACACCTAGCAACTCTCTACAAATTTCAAATTTTTCCTTTCCTAGAGGCTTAGTGAAAATATCAGCCATATTTTCATTTGTGTTACAATAGATTAAGTCAATCTATTTTGACTCTATCTTTTCTTAGACAAAATGATGTTGAATTTCAATGTGCTTAGTTCTGGCATGATACATAGGGTTATTAGCAAGTTTGATTGAACTTTGATTATCACAATTGATAACTGTGGGTGCCTTTTGTTCTTCTCCCATGTCTTCAAGAATTCTCCTCATCCAGATAGCTTCACATGTAGTACTGCACAAGGCTTTGTACTCGGCTTTAGTTGTAGACAAAGAAGAAGTTGGTTGTTTCTTACTTCTCCATGATACGACCCCTGAACCAATTCTAAAGGCATAACCTGTGGTTGACTTTCTGTCACTAAGATTTCCAGCCAAGTCAGAATCAGAATATCCTGCCAACTTAACATCAAATTCATGAGTATATTTAATACCAAAATCAATAGTTCCTTTCAAATAACAAATGACTCTTTTTTCTTCTTTTCAGTGACTGTCATGAGGCTTAGCCATGAACTCACTAAAGATGCTGACTAAGTAGGCAACATCTGGCCTGTTTATGGTGAGATAATTCAGACTTCCCACCAGTTGTCGATACAAAGTTCCATCCAATTCCTTCGTCTCATCATCACTACAGAGCTTAACATTATGTTCTAATGGAGTAGGCATCACCTTACATCCATTCATATCAAATCTCTGAAGAAATTCCCTGGTATATTTTCTTTGTGTAACCAGTGTCACACCATCTTCTTTCCATACTTCAAGACCCAGACAATAATGTAGTTCTCCAAGATCCTTCATTTCAAAAACTTGTGATAACTGCTTTTTGATTTCATCAATTATCTTAGAAGCATTTCATGTTATGATTAGATCATCAACATAGAGAGAAATCAAAGCAATATTTTCTTTTTCATCTTTGTTAAGATAGAGATTTGGATCATTCTTACTCTTCACAAATCTTTTTTACAGATATAAATTGTCTATCTTATCATACCATGACCTGGGTGCCTGTTTTAATCCATATAGATCCTTTTTCAATTTGCATACCAAATGTTCTTGTCCCTGTTTAACAAATCCTTCAGGTTGTACAAGATATACTTCCTCCTTTAATTCTCCATTTAGAAAAGAAAACTTCACATCTAACTGATGTAGGTTCTGTTAGCACTCTGTAATTTGCCCAAGGCTGTAAGTCAGTTACAGAGGCAACATCAAAACCACTTCGAGTCTTGGGTCTAGCCCTCCAAGACTCAGAGAGGGATCTCTCTGTCTGATATAGATTTGTTTGAAGAGACATTAGGCTAGTTAATGAAAACAAGGAGCTTTGTTGTAAAAGTGTTTTTGAATTGGTTGAGACAGTTTACACATCCATTGGGCTATGGGGTCTGTATTTAATCAAATCTGAGATACATCCAGAAACGCTAAAGAAGATTTCCACAAGGTGAGGTAATATATTCACTGGATCTTTTGCAGCTTAAATGATGGATAGAAGAAAGGGTGAGAAGGATAAATTCAACTAAGAAGCAGTCAAGAATCCCTTAATCAAAAACATCAGAAGATAAACATTTAAATCCTTTAGAATCGGAAACAGGGTATCAGAGATAAATCCTGAGACATACGCTACTCTTAAAGATTATTTTCAGAAAATGAAGTGGTAACAAAGCGAAGATAACATTCAACTTAGAAAATAAACATCACTAGTTAACATACGCAAGAATCCTGTAAAGTGCCTCCCTTTCATTAATGGAAGATCTATTAAAAAATGTCACAGCTTGATAGCCACAGGGCGTGAAGATCCAACCCTTTTACATTAAAATCGTATAAATAAATAGTGTAGATCACCTCCTCAAGTTTCTCCAGTCAGTTTAAACCGTCTCGGCCAAAAATAGCCCCCACTCCCACGAAATTCGGAGTTTTCTGCCATGAAAAACGGACCATTTTTCTGTGAAACAGGGGTCCTCTCAGACGTGATTTTATATTCAATGATGACACTTGGGCGAAAACTGAAAGAGGTTATTGTATAAGGGCATGTTCTGGAAAAAAACCTCTTTCGGTTTCACCGAATTCGTCCCCAGCTAGCCGTGACAACTCTTGAAATATTGGGACTGAAACGGAAAATGGAAAATCTGAAAAATAGGCCATGAAGATGCCTTCTATTGTCTCTCCTCGTAGCTCCGTTGAAAAAACTGAGAGAGGTTTTTGTTCGTCAGCCCGTTCTGAGCAAAAATCTCTCTCAGATTTTCAAAATACGACTCCGTTTGCTCAGAATATCCTCCGGACGAAGACATGGTAAAACCGACAAAAAATGGTAAAAAAATGCAAAAGAGGTTTTTTGGCGGGAGGGCGGTATTCCGGACCCCCCCTTCATTAAATGTCGAACTCCCGGGGGGGTCCGGAATTGAACCTGGGTCGTTGATATCCATGGTCGGATCTGAGCCGTTTAGATTTGTATGAATTTTAATTCAAATTTCAGACCCCCGTTAAATGTCGAACTCATGGGGGGGATCCGAATTAAACACGGTGCGTTGATTATTTGTGGTATGGTGGATGGGGGACGTGTTGTATAGAATATACGTCGGATTTATGTGTAGGAGGGAGTGTAAGTGGGGGGCTGACGTGAGGGGGAGTGGAGGTAGTGGGGTATGACATCGGGGTGACGTGAGGGGGAGTGGAGGTAGTGGGGAGTGACGTACGTGGGTTGAGTGGACATAGGGGATGGGGAGTGAGTGGGGTAGGTTTAGACTTAGGGTAAATTTGTTTAGTTTTATGTTTTGTTTTAAAGCTTTTTCATATGTTTTTTAATGTTTTTAATTTTTGTTTGCTTTAAAGTTTTTTTTTTTTAATATTTTTAATTTTTATTATGTTTTGGTTTGTTTTTGTTATTTTATTAATATTTGTTTTTTATATGTTTTTTGTTTTTTATGTGGTTTATTATAATATGTTTATTTTTATATACATTTTGTTTATTTTTTAATTTTTTAATTTGTTTTGTATTTTATTTAATGTTTAATATACATGTCTTTTATATAGTTTTTTGTATTTTTCTTTTTATTTAGTTTTTCACTAATCCTAATTACTAACTTAGTTACTAACTTAGGTTTTGACTTAATTAATAATTGATTAATTAATAATTAATTATTAATTATTCAATTATTAAACTAGTTATTTATTAATTAATTCAACATATCCTAACTACATTAATACTTAATCTAACTACTTTTATTGTCATTTTGTTCATCCTAAGTCCATTTATGCAAGGATGGAAGGCGGGAAAAGTAGTCGAAGGGGCGACTGGACAAGGGAGGGCGTGGATGAAGGATGCAGCAAGGTTGATGGGGGATTTAGCGACAAGAATGGAAGGAGGAAGCAGAATCACCTGAGCCGGACTTCATCATCACGAGGGAAAACGTCAAATCAACAGTGGAAGAATCGACTCGCCTATAATTATAGGACCCCAACATAGGCTCCACCTGGGGATGGCAGCTTCTTTCAAGGAGGTGTCAAGAACCACAGACCTGTGAATCATGCAGACCGGTGATTTACCCATTGGGTTGATCCCAAAAACTTATTCTGCAACTTGTACCTGTTTTGATCTTGCAACTGAAATGAAATCAAATGAACGCTGCTGAAAAAGAAATGCTCAGAATGTTGAGCTTATTCACATTCTCCTACCTGCCCTATGCTACTGATCATTTTGTAAAATCAAATAATACAAAAATGCCAATGAAGCCAATCAAGTAGCTTCTGAGACCAGTGGATTGCTTGACTGCTCGTTAGCATAGTGAGAAGTGCAGCTTGACCTTTTGCCCGTAGACTCAGAATTGCAAAGTGTAAAGGCCACTGCTGAAAGCATGATCGATCTTTATCATAGAGGCCTTGACAATCTTGGAAAGAAAAAGTCATGTCAGAGAAAGATTTAGGCTCCGCAGTGAGAAAATTCTCCATATAGGTAACTACATGATCAAGGTAGAAATGACATGCTCCTTGATTCTTGGATGGCAGCTCTCGCACTGTATCTCTGTTATCTTCATCCTCGTGTGTTTCTTGACATGACTGCAACTTTCCTGATGAGTTTTGAACTGATGCTTCTGCTGAAAAAGACAAAGAATCTGATTGCCTCACCATGTCAATATCATAACATCTTTTTATCTCATGACTGGAGAATGAAGAATAATTTTGGCCACACATGCCATCCAACTGATCAGCTATTGGATCCTAAAATGACTGACAAGACTGTTGCATTGACTCAAATGAAATTTTCTACTTGTTTCCGTATTCATCCTTCAACACTCGTCCAAGAGTCTCCTTCAAAATTGAAATGATTTAAAACACAATGGCACAGAGTTCTTTTGGATTAAATCATAATTTGTCTCAGGCTCTAAGCTTTCATCAAGGATTTGAAAATCAATGTAGGTCATGGGCTGTGATTCTGGGTTTAGAAAAACCTCCATATCCTTAAGGGCATCTTCAACTGATTGATCAGAGAAATTTCTGTCTTCACTATTTACAACTGACCTAGAGTTTCTTTTCAGAAATTGACAAGATGAGAAACATAAGGACAAAGCGTCTTCACTTACTTTGACATTTTCTGCACATTCCTTATCACTGTCATGACTGTTGTGTATGGGCAGATTGTCATACCTGAACAGTAAATGATCTTCTCCCAGCCAATGACATGCTGTCGGTTCCTCTAAACAGTCAACTTCTATTTCAGCTTCATGATCATCATCATACTGATCCCACTTGGGTGGACAATCCAAGTAAGAAATGTCGTCAAACATGCACATCATATCAGCTAGTTGTTTCTCTACAAGTTGAGATGGAGCTTCATCTTCGTCTATGTTGTGAACTGAGTACATGAAAGAGTTATTATCCAAACCATGGTACCAAGGATGAGCAGCAAAACGTTTGGAAACAAAGATCTTTTCTTTCTCTGAGATCAGTGGAACATGGTGTCCTTGGACAACAAGCTCATTTTTTATGTTAATCTTCTGCATCATCTTTTCCATGGCACTGGCCAAAATCTCCAGTTTATCTTCTGATGACTTCAGCTGCTCCATTTCTTTGTCCTTCAACTGTGACCTCTTGATCAGCAAGTTGGTCTCTACATCAACTTCAATGCTCTGCATCTCTTCAAGGCTTGTAGTGTTTCTTTCTCTTAACTGAAACGTCATCTCAGGGTCAAAGGCATCAGGGTAATGGAAATGAGATGACCCTGGGGGTGGCCTTATATCAGCAGGTATTGCATGATACACCTTGTTAAATCTGGCTGAAAATTGTTGTACTGTCTCCCCTGGCTTTATTTTCAAGTGTTCATACTCTTCTAGGATGAGGAAAACATTTCCCCTGATCACCCACCTCTCCAAGAAAACTTGCATGAACTACTGAAAATTTCTGATGCTTGCGGCAGGAAGGTTCTTAAACCAATATTTGACTTTACCTCCCAGAGACAGGGCAAACATTATGATGTAGACATCATCATCTTCAACCTCATAAAGGTCAAGGAAATCTTCAAGGTTTTGAATATGCTTTTCAGCAGTGATCTTCTCATTTTCTCCATCAAACCTAGGGAGATTATTAATGTAATTGACAGGGAGGTCATGGAGAATAGGAGGCAACTCTAGAGGCTTGTATCTTTCTGGGACTTATGAAAGCGCAGGAGATGAAGAAAGAGGCTTACAAACATCCATAGGTTTAGCAAAAGTAGGAGACAAAGCAGGAGGCTTATGTCTCACTAGGCATTCTACAGGTGCATCTGGGATGTGCACAGGTGTAGGAGCATGTACATAATCCATAGCTTGGGGTTTAGTCTCTTGAGGCTCATCAATTGACTGATGGTCAAAATACTCTTCAACAATATACTTCTGACCAGGCTTAGAAAAAGACAAGACATGATTGCAGATTAAACCAAATATGTCTTGAATGCAATTTGAGCTTGAATACCTGGTCTTTCTAGGTTGCTTGGTCATGCTTCAGGTTCTTCCTCTAGTGGAGTCTTCGAGCTGGCACTGTCTGGAGATGATTGGAGTCACCAGGTGAATGATCTCAACCTTCTTGTGTTTGTTCACTGTCCACCATCAGTGATCAGAGATGGAGCTTGAAATGTACTACTGGGAAACTGTCCCGAGTGGAGTCGTCATTCTCTTAGCACTCTGTAATTTTCCCAAGGCTGTAAGACAGTTACAGAGGCAACATCAAAACCACTTCGAGTCTTGGGTGTATCCCTCCAAGACTCAGAGAGGGATCTCTCTGTCTGATATAGCTTTGTTTGAAGAGATATTAGGCTATTTAATGAAAACAAGGGGCTTTGTTGTCAAAGTGTTTTTGAATTGGTTGAGACAGTTTACACATCCATTGGGCTATGGGGTCTATATTTAATCAAATTTGAGATATAGCCAGAAACGCTAAAGAAGATTTCCACAAGGCGAGGTAATATATTCATTGGATCTTTTGCAGCTTAAATGATGGACAAAAGAAAGGGTGATAAGGATAAATTCTACTAAGAAGCAGTCAAGAATCCCTTAATCGAAAACATCAGAAGATAAACATTTAAATCCTTTAGAATCGGAAACAGGGTATCAGAGATAAATCCTGAGACATACTCTATTCTTAAAGATTAGTTTCATAAAACTAAGTGGTAACAAAGCGAAGATAACATTCAACTTAGAAAATAAACATCACCAGTGAACATAAGCAAGAATCCTGTAAAATGCTTCCCTTTCATTAATGGCAGATCTATTAAAAAATGTCACAGCTTGATAGCCACAGGGCATGAAGATCCAACCATTTTACATTAAAATCATATCAATAAATAGTGTATATCACCTCCTCAAGTTTCTCCAGTCATTTTAAACCGCCTCGGCCAAATATAGCCCCCACTCCCACGAAATTCGGAGTTTTCTGCCATGAAAAACGGACCGTTTTTCTGCGAAACAGGGGTCCTCTCAGACGTGATTTTATATTCAATGATGACACCTGGGAGAAAAATGAAAGAGGTTATTGTATATGGGCATGTTATAGACAAAAACCTCTTTCGGTTTCGCCGAATTCGTCCCCAGCTGGCCGTGACAGCTCCTGAAAGATCGGGACTGAAACGGAAAATGGAAAATCTGAAGAATAGGCCATGAAGATGATTTCTATTGTCTCTCCTCGTAGCTCCGTTGAAACAACTGAGAGAGGTTTTTGTTCGTCACCCCGTTCTGAGAAAAAACCTCTCTCGGATTTTCAAAATACGACTCCGTTTGCTCAGAATATCCTCTGGACGAAGACATGGTAAAACCGACAAAAAATGGTAAAAATATGCAAAAGAGGTTTTTTGGCGGGAGGGCGGTATTCCGGACCCCCCCCTCGTTAAATGTCGAACGCCCCGGGGGGGTCCGGAATTGAACCTGGGTCGTTGATCTCCGTGGTCGGATCTGAGCCGTTTAGATTTGTATGAATTTTAATTCAAATTCCGAACCCCCCGTTAAATGTCGAACTCACGGGGGGGTCTTGAATTAAACACGGTGCGTTGATTATTTGTGGTATGGTGGATGGGGGGCGTGTTGTATAGAATATACGTCGGATTTATGTGTAGGCGGGAGTGTAAGTGGGGGACTGACGTGAGGGGGAGTGGAGGTAGTGGGGTATGACATGGGGGTGACGTGAGGGGGAGTGGAGGTAGTGGGGAGTGACGTACGTGGGTTGAGTGGACGTAGGGGATGGGGAGTGAGTGGGGTAGGTTTAGACTTAGGGTAAATTTGTTTTGTTTTATGTTTTGTTTTAAAGCTTTTTCATATGTTTTTTAATGTTTTTAATTTTTGTTTGCTTTAAAGCTTTTTTTTTTTAATATTTTTAATTTTTATTATGTTTTGGTTTGTTTTTGTTATTTTATTAATATTTGTTTTTTATATGTTTTTTGTTTTTTTATGTGGTTTATTATAATATGTTTATTTTTATATACATTTTGTTTATTTTTTAATTTTTTAATTTGTTTTGTATTTTATTTAATGTTTAATATACATGTCTTTTATATATTTTTTTGTATTTCTCTTTTTATTTAGTTTTTCACTAATCCTAATTACTAACCTAGTTACTAACTTAGGTTTTGACTTAATTAATAATTGATTAATTAATAATTAATTATTCAATTATTCAATTATTAAACTAGTTATTTATTAATTAATTCAACCTGTCCTAACTACATTAATACTTAATCTAACTACTTTTATTGTCATTTTGTTCATCCTAAGTCCATTTATGCAGGGATGGAAGGCGGGAAAAGTAGTCGAAGGGGCGACTGGACAAGGGAGGGCATGGATGAAGGATGAAACAAGGTTGATGGGGGATTTAGCGACAAGAATGGAAGGAGGAAGCAGAATCACCTGAGCCAGACTTCATCATCACGAGAGAAAACGTCAAATCAACAGTCGAAGAATCGACTCGCCTATAATTATAAGACCCCAACAGGTTCCATTTATGTTTTGTAGCTAATGAAATCATCAATCTAATGATGTTTAACTTAGCTACATGTGCAAAATTATCTACATAATCAATTCCCTCTTTTTGTGAATACCCTTTTGCAACCAATCTTTCTTTATATTTATCTATACTACCATCAACATTAAATTTGGATTTAAACAACCATTTTCATCCAATTGGAACTTTGTTTTCACGCAACTCTGTTAATTCCCATGTTTCATTCTTCATTATTGAATCATATTCTTCTTTCATTGCATCCATCCAAACTTTATGTTCTTTAGCTTGTTGATAATTTGCAGGTTCTATAATGTTCATTACTTGAGTCATCAAAGCATAATCTTTGTACCTGATAGGTGTATGAATCTGACGAGATGTCCTCCTTAGAGTCTTGGTGCTAGCATATCTTCTTCTACTTTGAGGTGTAGTTCTTTCAACCTTTTCTTGATCCTGATCCTGTACCTGTTCTTGTTCCTCCTCTTGATCATCTTTCTATACATGTGTTACATCTGCATCTTCTACAATACAGTCATGAGGGATGTTCCATTCACTATGACTATCTACTTTATGATCTATATCTTCATGAAATAATACATCTCTTCTTGGAAAGACTTTATGCATGTTAGGATCAAACATCTTATATGATTTATGCTCATCATAGTAACCAAGAAAAATACACTTGATGGATTTTACATCAAGCTTTCTCCTATCCTTTTTGGGAATGTGAGCAAAAGATTTACTTCCAAATATTCTCAAATGATTCACAACAGGCTTATAACCATAAAAATCTTCAAATGGAGTTTTATGATCTAAGCTTTTAGTAGGACTTCTATTTTTCAGATAAACAACAATTATAATAGCTTCAGCCCAAAAACCATTGGTGAGATTTTTACCTTGAAGCATACTTTGTGCACATTCAACCAAGGTTCTATTTTTCCTTTCTTCCACTCAATTTTGCTAAGGAGTGTGCGATACCGTGAATTGTTGTAGAATTCCATTTTCTTTGCAGTATTTGATGAATGCCCCAGATCTGTACTCTCCCCCTTCATCTGATTTGAGAATTTTGATGTACCTGCTACTTTGCTTTTCAACCAAATTTTTAAACTCCTTAAAGTATTCAAAAACATCACTTTTCTTCCTCATGAAATACACCCATGTGTATTTAGTGCAATCATCAATGAAAATAAGAAAATAATATGCTCCTCCAATAGACCTTGTCCGAATGGGACCACAAACATCTGTTTGCACAAGTTCAAGTATATCCCTCTTTCTTCTATCTATATGAGAAGGAAACTCTTCTCTGTGTTGCTTTCCCAAAGCACACCCATCACATGCACTATGTTCATTCTTTAATGGTGGAATTCCTTCCACCATGCCTTGTTTCTGAAGAAGCAACAAATCATTATAGTTTAGATGTTGATACCTTTGATGCCACAATACCTTTGTTGGCATCATTGTTGAAGCTAAGGCTTGATGTCCTTTCATCGTCACATCGATCTTGTATAGCCCTCCAACTCTGACTCCTGTAGAAACTACTTTATAATGGTCTTTTACATCCTTCACAAGACAATGTGATTTTACAAAATCTACCTTCATATCTTGATTTGTTATGGTGGAAACATAAATTAAATTTTTCTTTATACGAGGTACATGCATTACATTTTGTATTTGTTTAACACTACCATTTGGTAATGTAACATAGATATCCCCATAACCTTTGATTTTATGTGACCGTTCATCACCAAGGTAAATGTTAGCACCATCATTAGTCTCACAATAATTATCAAACCAATTTCTATTACAAGACATGTGGATCGATGCACCAGAATCTACATACCATGCATGCACATCATCTGTCTTAGCTGACAAATCAACATCTGATATGAATAATTTGTGGAATTCATCATTACCATTATCACCCCTTTCAGCAAAATTACTATTCTGCCTTGAATTTCTATATTTTTTCTCATGTTTATGCTTATACCAACAATCCTTAGAATGATGTCTAGCTTTTCCACAATTAAAACATGAATCACTCTTTCTCTGATTTGTATGTGACCGAGGATATGTCATACCTTTATGTTCTTTTGCATATTGAGGTTTGCCTCCTTTGTTGCGTTCCGAAGGCTTTCCTTTGTTGCATTCCCAAGGCTTTCCTTTACCCTTTTCCATCAATGCTGAATCTGAATGTGGAGGCTTTCCGGTGAGATAACTTCTACATTCCTCCTATTGTAGAAGAATACCTGCAAGTTCTTCAAATGTCAGAGCATTCTCTCGAGCTGCAATACCTGTTATGAACATTTGGTAGTCTTCTAGCATGCCATTTAATGTGACAATTACTATATCAATGGGTGAGACTTTTTCTCCTATGTCACCCAGTTTATCCTTTAAATCTTTGATTCTTGAAATGAAATTAGTAACATTTTCATTTTCCTCCATTTTGATTGAGAGAAATTTGCTTTTTAAAAACAAAACTCGTTTTGTATTAGCAGTTTGGTACAAACCTTTCAAGATGTCCCATGTCTCCTTAGATGTTTTGCAATCTCTTATATGCAGAATTATGTTGTGTTTTACAGACATTCTGAGGAAAACTTTGTCTTTGTTTTCTCTCTTCTCCCAATCTTGGGTAGCAGTAGCAAGCTTTGCCTCATCTCTCAAGACAATAGCCCAAACCCCGGATGCTTCCATCACTATTTGCATCTTAAATTTTCAATTTACATAATTGGATCCATCTAATTTATTTGATTCATTTATGTATGAATCAATTAAAGAATTTGCCATTCTAAATTCTTTAAAAAACAACTCAGAAATTACCTTTCGCTACCACCACCAAGCCTTCTCCTACCAACAATAATGCAACAACTTCCTCGGCTTATCCCACAACGCAGCTCGAGTCAAATATCAACCGATTGATGTAGATGAAGATGCAGTGATCAGTGAGGCCACAAGGGCACATCACAAGTGAGACTAGCTCACACAAAATTGGCAGCGCTTTCCTAAAAATGGTGACCTTTTCAGCAATCCATTTATTAAATAGAAACCTCCAAAATATGTGGCATACATCGGTTTTATTTTCCATGTGACTCAACAGTGATCGAAGATCAGTGCTCTAAAGGTGTTGAATGGTGGGTTGAACCTTCTGATGATAATGATGAGAGCAATATCGAGCGCTCCTTCTCTAAGTTTCCCTCAAATCCTTTCACTCTGAACACACTGCTCATTGTTCCACGATGCCCGTTGAACCAGGAACATGAACTCTCAATGTTCTTTCCAAGGGCAAATTGTTTTTTATGACAATGAGAAAAATTAGATTGGTTGGGCTCGCTCAGATTGCCAAGAGATTTCCAAATTGTGAACCTCATCAACCACAAAAGAAGTAATTGGAAATGGAAAAAATAAATTTTTTGAGTTGCAATTGAAATACATACTGCAATGTATACGAAAAGAAGGCACACATAGGCGGGTGTTGTATTCATCTCAACCTCTTGCTGAACAATTTATGGCATTAGAAGATTCCCCAGTGTTTCATAGAAATACATTAGAAGAAACAATATCCCCGTGTGCACGAAGATGACAACGATCCACCTCCTCACAATCCCATCCACCATAGACAATGATCCGCCACACTGTAGAGTGATCAAATCTCTTGTCCACCCACAGCTCTCAATACCAGTTGATGCGCCCTCACACCAGTCGACAAAACCTGCACCACCATTCTACACACACTCAACAATGGTGGTGTGGCTCTGATACCAAATTAATTAATAGAGGCAGAACTGAATACGTGAGCAGAGATCACCTTCATTGATTATTGAAGCCAATCATTACATTTATATAGCACAAACAACCTTGAACTGACCTCCTACAAAGGTGGATCTAAAACCACCAGAAAACCCTAAATTGGACAGGCACACAACAACTCACAACCACTTAGTTATGTATATACTAATTTCTACATTATTCCAACAATTCTACCCTAAGTAATTATTTGGTCAATTTTGTATTGGTCAATAGCCATCCATCTACTATGCTTGTTTCCTTGTTTTTTTTTCTAAGGCTAGAGACCCTTTTCCTTCGATTCTAATGATTGGATAGTAATATATTTTCTAGTCATTTGATTTGTTTCTTTCACTCGACTACAAGTTTGTCCGTAGTTGTTCCCCATAGCCATTAATATGTCTTTGATTTGACTCTAGATGTCTCAACACTATACCTTTTGGTGTTTGTATTTGCAATGAGATATGTTTTTATTATTATTTTGTTTAGTGTCTCTAGGACTTCTTCCTCTAGTTTGGTCATCATAAGAGGTTGAATATTATAAATATATGACATAAATTTGACTTCCACTAAATTCTAATTTCTAGGTTGAGGTAAGTGATAACTTGTTATCAATTGACTTTCTATTTTTTAGAGTGAAATGATTAGGATCCTTCCTATCCATATATTATTTTGTTGCATGAATACTATATCCTATGTATTATTTTTCATTAATTATCCTACCATACCAAGTTTTTTCCTATGACACAAAACATGATCCTTTAAGGTAAATTGGCATTGTTAAAAAATGTATTATGTATTCAGATTTCGTGGTGAGATATTTTAAAGTTAAATTCTTAAAGTTTAAATCGTCAATGATATTTCAAAGTTAAATTCTTAAAAATTAAATCGTCAATGATAAGAGCTCCAAATATTCCATAAATACATATAATGTGAGATATATATTGGAGATAAATATGTTACTAAAGAACTAAAAATCACATTACAAAGATTCAAAAAATTTAACGAGCAAGGAAATATTAATGATTACAAATAATGTGAGATATATATTGGAGATAAATATGTGACTAAACAACTAAAAATCACATTACAAAGATTCAAAAAATTTAACCAGCAAGGAAATATTAATGGTTACAAATAATATATATAAGATTATATATAATAAATACTGAAATTTTTATTATACCATTATATAATTAATTATATATAGTAAACATAATTTT
>SNQJ01S0226473.1:8040-22902 GCA_010110895.2 Picea sitchensis | reverse complement strand
ATGAGGAACTTGATGCCATAGAAAGGAATAATACTGGGGAGCTTGTAGATTTACTTGAAGATAAAAATTGTATTGGTGTGTTGAGATCAATTCCCGCTTCTGAAATTTCCCTCCCCTTTTCTATTTTCCCAACTTCTTTTGTCCATTTATTTTTCCTCTTCTATACTTACCCAAATTCCTCTTTTCTTTTCTCCCTTCTATTCTCTCTTTCTAGTTACTATACTTAGTCATTTTTTCAAAAATGATGGGTTCACAGGTTGGCGGCCTCACGAGTTTTCACTTCCTATTCCCATATCATGAGTTTGATCGACCGCCGTATCATCCTATACTTAACCATTTCTGCAGTCGTGGGTTCCCGGGTTGGCGGGTTCAATCTTTCATATTCCATGTTCCGTGATATACATTTTTCACCCAAAAGATCCGCGACCTACATTTTGACCATCAGACTCCCCGAGCTCCTAAGTATATCATCTCTCCTATATTGAGTCTGACTGACTGCGTTACAACACTTAGCCAATTTTCAACCTTTCACAACGGCGAGATCGTGGGTTCACAAAAATCCCAAATCCTAATTGCTCTCATTCGTCCCCGCCACCTTCACTCTTTTCCCAATATGCATTTAGTATGGTTTAATGCTAATAAATCACCATGCAGGTTTTGTAAATATCGTCATTAATAAGCAAAGGGATCTAGGATATTTCTTATTAAACCACATTAAAGAATGATTTATGAAAGATTATGTTATATCTCTCAAGCGCTCATTTCAAATATTATCTGGATTAAAAGAACAATCTCGTCAACTTATGGCCTGACCCTAATAGGCATTTGGAAATATTTCCCTCATAGGTTTTACCGTCTCTACCTTATTAAATGTTTTATGTTATCTTGTTTTTCCTGTTATTTCTTCTTGCAATTAATTTGTGTTGTAATTTATATCTTATGTGAGCTCACGTTTTCCAACACTGCTGAACTTCAATCAATTAAATAGTTATATCTAAGATGGTTTACAACTGTAATAAACGATGAGCCCATGATCCATGAATGAATCAATTTATTCAACATATTTATCATAGCCGTAGTCTAAATGTTCTACAAAATGATTTTTTTTTTGGTTATATTTATCCAGGATTTTTATCCGAAATCCGGCCAGAAATTTTGACTGATTATTTCTCTGTAATCCTAGTGCCCTAGAGGTTTTTCAGTACGTTGAATCCATTTCTACATTCAAAAATGGATTTTAAACAACAAAAAATAGTGATTTAGTGTAGATGTAGATGGTAACATAACTTGATATGTAGATGGTAACATAAAGCTTTCTGGCTTTAAAATTAGTTATTTTTTTATTACAATGTGCTCAACATGTTTTATTTTTACTTTGGAGAAAGTGTAATTAACATGATTCAATTTAGAAATATACAGGGAAGGGGTTGCCAATGAAGGTTTCTAGTCTAATGAAGATATCGAGGATCTCAGTGTGTTTTTAGTGTGTGCTTATATTGACAAACATAAACATAGACTTGCCATTGGAGAAACTTAAACTTTGATAATGCAATATCACTTCTTCACTTACAACAATCCAACTATGAGTTAAAAAAAACAAATTATAAAATACATTTTTATCAAATTTTAACATTAAAGATAATGCAATATCACTTCTTAACAATTTATTTTATTTTATAAAATACATCTTTATCAATTTTTAACATTAAAGATAATGCAATATCACTTCTTCACTTTCAACAATGCAACTATGAGTTAAAATAAATAAATTATAAAATACATCTTTATCAAATTTTAACATTAAAGATACAATACACTGGCCTTGAAATAAATAATATGTTCATGCTTTATGTAAGGAAGAAAATTCAGTTGTGTAATTATGTATTGACTATAAATTACCTTGAAAAATGCTCCAGAAACTCAATAATTTAGTATTAGACACAATGTAGACTAGCCTTGTAATATGGTATGTTCATGCATTATATAAGGAAGAAAAATTTGTTTTGTAATTATGTATTGACTATAAATTATATAAATTACATTGAAAAATACTCAATATCATTCAAAATTGCATTGTCATGTTGGAAGTTTCTTTGTTGCTTGTGTTTTATGGATTATGAATTTAAACTGTGTAGAAAATTTTGAAATGTTGAATATTGACAACATAATTCATTGTTCAAAGATGAAGAATAAGAAAATGCCCAAAATCAAAATAAAGGGATGGTTAATAAATGGATGAGAAAAGTCCACATGGCTTTGACACAAGTTGGCATTGGGTTAGGATTACATTGCATTGCTTTGACACAAGTTGGCATTGGGTTAGGATTACATTGCATTGCTTTGACACAAGTTGGCATTGGGTCAAGATTGTAAAATAATTATTGTTGATATTAGAAGGGTACATTTTGTTGGGCAATGATTTGGTCTGTGTGGCAAACACTTCTATTGTTATTGATTTTAATTTTTATAGGACTTGATTTTATCAGCTTTAAGTGGAAGTATAATAGATTTTATCTTTAGGTTAGGCATTCTGTGATCAATTCTTGAGTTAAGTCCCGTAAGATTGGTGGTATCCATTATGAGTCAACTAGTGTGGGATTTGGGTGTTTCTAGAGATTTTACAATGCTGTAAACTGTAAACTTAAATACAAGTTGAATTTAACTTGGTGTTTAAATTAATTGCAACATTATTTTGTGACAAATATGAGAGTAGAGGAATTTAAAACCTTAACATAAAATGATACTATCATAAGACCTGTAATATAAAAACACTACCTGGAAAACTGTAATATTAGCTGATAATACCCATCCCAAATCCAAAAGAAACTCAGATACATAGCAATGCCTGATATTATGAAATATGTAAGAAATCCCAATTGTGCATATATGGAAATGAGAATTACCCCCGAACAAATTGGTAAATTTCTTAAAAAAAAAAACATTCTGAATATAATCACATGGGTTATTCATTTTCAGTTCTTCCACTATCTCAATCTCAAGCATTGTGAAAATAAACACATAGTAGCAACTTGGGTACTAAATCTTTGAATAAATTCCTAATTAATCACCTTTTTAATCTGAAATCTGAATCTAGTCTTTTTACAAAATGCATGTATATATCCCAGTATTTTGTAGCTGTTTTCAACATAATTGTAAAAAGCTGCAGAATCTATTGAGAAGAAAATGCCTTTTAACATAATCATAGTTAAAAATAAATATGAGGAAGAAAAGCTGCTATAGAGATGGTTGTTTGTCTCATACACCCTTCATGACCTTGATTGCAAATTGAAAATAGTTACACTTAAGTTTCCTAAAGCTAAACTGCTTCTTGCTCATGTGCAAGGGCCAATAAAAAAATGCCACTTGGCCTTTTTCTTAATCACTCAGAATTTTTTTAGAATTCATAAGTTTTAAGGACTATGTATAATACATAAACTTATGCTCACAAACAACTATAAATGTTTATGGTGAATTCTAAATTTTTAATAAGAATTATTTGTTTATTTCCTTCCCCTTAAAGGATTTGGGATGCACTCTATAGTCGTCCTAGGAATATGTCTTGCTATTCCTCATCATTTCTCCATCCCCAAAACAAGTGCAACATAGCTATTAAACAACTATAAATATTTATGGTGAATTCTAAACTTTTAATAACAATTATTTGTTTATTTCCTTCCCCTTGAAGGATTTAGGGTGCACTCTATAGTCATCCTAGGGATATGTCTCACTATTCCTCATCATTTCTGCATCCTAAAAACGAGTGCAACATGGCTATTTTGTCTTCAACCTTACCCGAATCCATTCTCTACAAAGTATATGTTTTGAATGGAATATGAAGTTGTAAAGTTATTCTTTATTATCTGAGTATATTGAATATCTATTTATTATGATAAAAATAAAAACTTCTCTTCATCAATTATCCCAATGTTTTTTCCATTTTTCATGTATTTTCAACACGCAGAAAATCTGTGCCATTACAATAATATATCCGTTAAGAGTTTAACTTGTCACTTGCGGGAATTGAACTTGAGCGGGGAGGATATCACTCATTCCTCCCAACCATCCAAACAAAACTCAATTAACAACATCCATTGATTTTATCTTGACATTGTATAACAATTAATTGCTTTTTATTCATTTTTTGGTTTAATTTGTGTTAGTCCTTAAAAAAAATCTTGTATTATTTATCATGGCCTCTATATTGTTTTCACCACCCCCACTCTTGCATGAGGCACTGATAAAAAAATAGGTTCAATGCCAATTTGGTTGATTGGTAGCCTGAATGAGCCATAGGAATTGGTTTGTGCATTGTGAGTTTGCTCTCAAGGTGCATTACATTGAGTTTTCATTGGATTGAAATGTGTCTCACAAGTTTAATTGAAGGTGCTTTATTTTTTCATGCACATACTTTTGCTATAATAGTCTCTTGATGCAATGATTGACATTGTGCATTAGACTTGTTTATATTGATATATTTGTTGATGATACATAGATATGCCACTGTCCCAAATAATTTGTTAGTATAAAAATATAGACACCCATTTAGATAGTAGTATTCAAAAACAATGCCTCAAATTGAAGATAGAATTGAGATTGAGGGAATAAATTAGTAAATTCCTGTAGTAATTGGACATAAATACATCCTAATATAAATTAAGCCTTATTGTAACCTAATTTGACTTAGTCATTTTTTTTCAATTTCTTGCAACATTTGCGAGAAAATTGCTAATTGGACATAAATACATCCTAATATAAATTAAGCCTTATTGTAACTTAAATTGACTTTGTCAATTTTTTTAATTTCTAGCAACATTTGTGAGAAAATTGTTAATTTTGTATAGAAATATGATATTTCTAGTAGAATCACTATCTTTATTGGGCTCCAATTCAACCAGACCAACTTTTAAATCCTTCACAAAACAAGTGTTGCATGGCAACATAGTCCCTGCCGTGTTGAATTGAGAATAAATCCATAGGGATGGGGAAAACGTAGCAGAGGTAGATGGAAACTGCAACGAAGATGTGGCAAGAAACATGAAGCACAGGTGGTATCTGTTAACACATATTATTGTAAGGGGGGTTGTTTTCTCTAAGGAAGTGGCACATTGGTCAAAATGCGAGAAAAGGGGCTTAAAAACCCACAAATGGCATTTAGCCTAAGTCGGGGGTCTGATTTGATGGTTTAGCGCGTTGTGTTAAGGCACACGCTGATCTGAGTTTTTAAAATTTTCATCGAACAAAGATCCATATGGAAAAAGAGTAGGGTGAGGCCGCCACATTTTCTACGTGCAGAGTTGACCTATGCTCGGTCCTGGTCCCGATGAAAGCTATTAATGGAAGTGAGGGAGGTGGTTGAAACCTCGTCTCACCGCATAAATGGAAAACTAGAAAGGACTAGAAGAGAAGAGATTGCGTCTGACAGGGGAAGAAATGCACAAAGGAGACTGCATGCCAAGTCTAACTGAGAAGATACATACGTATGGCATTGGACGAGAAGATTTAGCATGCCTCTACTGGGCAATTTTTGAGTATATGTATGTAGTTTTAAGTTTTATTAGAGGTCCTAGGTTGAGCAAAGATCCCAATTTCGTAATTATTGTGATGCCATAGCTGTTCTCTTGTTATGTAATTGATTTGAGACTTTCATGTTAATAGAAGTCAGTTTCCTGTTTCTTTCCATTTTGTCTGTAAAAATTGTTTGAAACACTCGAGTATGGAGGATCCAACCGAGGATTGTTATGTTGTTATGATGTAGGTTTGATCATGGTGGTATCATGATCGATTTCATTCATTTCCATGTGTTGTGTTTTCCCTCTCACATTGGATGGCTTGAGCATGGAGGATCCAGTTGAGCTGTCGCAGTGGCAGGATGATGGAGGTTTGATCATTTTGTTGTTGTCACTGTTTTTCTTGCAACATATTTCGGTGTCTGAAACCTGAGCTCTAGATTTCTCTCGAGTTTGAGTTTTTCATCTCTGAGATGCTGGAATGTCGGATTCTCATAGTAGTCTCATTCACCTCTCTCACTAAGTCTTCCCTCTTTTCTCTCTTTAACTCAAATTTCCTGACTGAAGTTAATGTCGCCCTCACTTCCCTGTACTTTTCTTGTCCAGTTTTGTGTTGAACATCATTCAGATTCTAAGTTTTGTCCATTGACCTCCATCCATATAAAACCAACATCCACCTAACTTTGATGAGTACTGGTCTTACCTATGCCACAATCCATAGGTGACCTCCAGTGCTAACATTTCCTATGTCGTTGTTGGGGAAAAAAGTGAAGATATCTTCCCTGGGAGAATGACAACAAGCTTTTGATTCTGAAGGTGCATCAGACATGAGAACCATTGAAGATTTCACTTGCACTTGGAGACTCCACTATTTCAGTGTGGATGCCTCTGGCTACACTTGTAGCCCCCTGGGAGAACACAACAATCAAATATGGTCTTTGATGGTGAACAAAGACCAGACACACTCATTCTGCATATCATTCACCTAGCGACTCCATGGTTAAAGGATCAACTAGCGACTTGACTGGTTTGAAATGAACAAAATCCTGGCTCAGAGGTTTGTTCCTTTTGATTTCTTTGTTGTTCCTAGTTTTCCAAATGTTGTTCCTACCATTGATGAATGGGGTGATGGTTTGCCCATATTTAGAGAATGTAAAGAGGACAACCCGACTCGGCATCTCCATGAGTTTCATGAACTCATGCTTCAGTGGGAGATATATTAGGAGAATGTATTAATGAATATGTTCATGTTCTCATTGGAAATGGATGACCGTGAGTGGTATCGATCCTTTCCCCCTGCTAGCATCTCCTCCATGGAACAATTTCATGTGACTTTTAATAAGCATTGTCAAAGGTATTATTCCTCTAAGTTAATCTCTCATAACTGTTGTGAGGAATGTAGAGACTGTGTTCAAGGTGTGGTTGTTTCCAATGAAAGATGTGAGGATGAAAGCTATGAAGATGAAGTCTACGATGAGGAAGAAGTTTCTTTGGCTGAGTTGATGGAGCTGGTGGGATCACTTTCTGCAAGAATAGAAAAATTGAAGGCAGATCGTGCTTGCTTCTCTTTTGAAGGAAGCGCAGAGGATTTTCCAGTCCTTGAAGCAAATGTCCTTGAAATCCCTACTGATGACGATGGTGTTGGTGATTTCATAGATGAAGCACCATTATATTCTTCCCCTGATGAACCCGTTGTATCAGAATTAAAAGAGGAGATTGTTGTCGAAGGGGATTCTTCTCTTTTCCTTCAAGAGATTTTCCACTATGTGTTTTCATCTAGGATTGAAATGAAGGATCATGAGATCACCCCTGTTTTGCAAGATGTCAGAGTTCTTCAATCACCCACCTTTGATGAGTACTCAGATGAAGAGCAACAGATCCCTACATCACATTTTGATAGATTGGGGAGAAACCAGCTCGTGTATGACAGCTATGAATCAGGTTCTGAGATGGATATGCAGGATTTCCAAGATTATACATCATAGTCTTATCCTCTATTCACTAAAGAAAAATATTATGAGGAAATCAACCATCCTGGACCTACAGAAGACACCGAGTAGAAGATTGAAGAGAAGATCTTTCTCAATTCCTGTTTATGACAATTATGAATCTGACCCTTGGGAGAGACATGAAGAAGAAAAGGAGAAACTAAAGGTGTAGTTTATAGCTTTCCTAGAGCCTATCAGTGAGAAACCACCACCTAGGATCAGTCAGCCTACATCAACCTTTCACCCACCTGCGCTTGCCAGAGACATTCATCTTGGCATGAGCTGAGGCAAGACATAGAATGTGTTCTGTCACCAGCCTAGTGGATTTTGTCACCTGTCCTATGAACCAGTAAAGGAGTACATGGAGCTGCATTTCCTTCATGTTTTGAAGCTGCCCAACTTTATATTGACTTCAATATTGGAAGGAAAGATGAAGGATGTAATCATTCTGCTTTCACAATTTCATCGTCTGTTGCTGATCACTGAAAGAATAAAAGATCTTCCAGTTAGGAAGCTACTTGAATGGCTATGGTGGAATTTTGCTTTCACCTAGCACTGTGTAAAATCAATTATTCTAGGAATGTACATAAATAAGCTCCTTCTAGAGCCCATTTAGTTTGCTTTCATTTTTATAATAGTGTGCTTGTCAACCTGTATTTCCTCAGCATGATGTTTTGAGATCGACTCCATAGCCCAATGTAGAAGGCGACTTGAACTACTGAAGATATTACAGCCTTGCAGGGAGGAATCTATCTCCCATGGAGCCTAATGTTAACACATATTATTGTAAGGGGGGTTGTTTTCCCTAAGGAAGTGGCACCTTGGTCAAAATGTGAGACACAAATGGCGTTTAGCCTAAGTCGGGGGTCTGATTTGATGGTTTGGCACATTGTGTTAAGGCACACACTGATCTGAGTTTTCAAAAAATTCATCCAACAAAGATCCAGATGGAAAAAGAGTAGGGTGAGGCCGCCACGTTTTCTAGGTGCAGAGTTGACCCATGCCCGGTCCTGGTCCCGATGAAAGTTGTTAATGGAATTGAGGGAGGTGGTTGAAACCTCATCTCACCACATAAATGGAAAGCCAAAAAGGACTGGTAGAGCATAGCTTGCATCTGATAGGGGAAGTCATGCACAGAGGATACTGTGTGTGTATTCTGACTGAGAAGACAAAAACATATGGCATTGGACGAGAAGCTCAAGCACGCCTCTGCTGGGAAAATTTTGAGTATATGTATGTAGTTTTGAGTTTTATTAGAGGTCCTAGGTTGAGCATAGCTCCCAATTTTGTAATGCTTGTGATGCCAGAGCTGGTATTTGGTTATGTAATCGATTTGAGGCTTTCATGTTAATAGAATTCAGTTTCCTGTTTCTTTCCATTTTTTCTGTAAAAATTGTTTGAAACACTCGGGTATGGAGGATCCAATCGATGATTGTTATGCTGTTATGATGTAGGTTTGATCATGGTGGTATCATGATCAGTTTCATTCATTTCCATGTGTTGTCGTTTCCCTCTCACACTGGAGGGCTCGGGCATGGAAGATCCAGTCGAGCTTTCGCAGTGGCATGATGATGGAGGTTTGATCATTCTGTTGTTGTGACTTTGTTTCTTGCAACACATTTCAGTACCTAAAATATGAGCTCTATATTTCTCTTGAGTTTGAGTTTTTCATCTCCGAGCTACTGGAAGGACGGATTCCCATAACAATCTCATTCACCTCTCTCACTAAGTCGTCTCTCTGCCCTCACTTTAACTCAAATTTCCTGACTGAAGTTAATGTGGACCACTTCCCTATACATTTCTTGTCCATTTCTGTGTTGAACATCATTCAGATTCTGAGTTTTGTCCATTGACCTCCATCCATATAAAACCAACATCTACCTAACTCTGATGGGTATTGGGCTTACCTCTGCCCCAATCCAGAGGTGACCTCCAGTGCTAATAATATCCATGCAGTAAATGATACGAGGCCTCTAGAGTCCCATTTATTTTTTGAAACTATATAATCCATTTTTCTATGTTCAAAATTTCCATTCTTTCTAGTAGTGTGACTTGCTTTGTTCGAAATTTTTGTTCCTACCTTGCATGTTTGATCTCTTCAATGTATACTTTCAATTGGTTAGAGTTAAGTACAATTTCCATAGACCATCTGGCATGTATGTCTCTATATGTGCCAGGACAAAAAAAATTATATGCATAGCAGGAGAAAAAGATATGCATGCGAAAAGGATAATTCAAAATAAATAAACACAATTTCTTAACATTCAACATAGTTGAAGATAAAAATTTATGAGCACATAAATATAAAAGGAGATAAAAAATATTTTTATTTGAAATATATCAAAAAATAATATTGTCTGTTACATATTCCTAGAAATTTAAATGTGTTTGTCATATAGACTGGGATTAGGGTTCCCGCAGACCATAAGAGAAATATGTATGAGAAATATGACTATGGAAAGAAGAAGTGGGTGACGGTAGAGTGTAATACCTGGAAAGAATAAATTGGAAGGTATCAGCCTTTGGCTATACATTTCTATTTAAAAAGGTGCAATAATTGGATTGATCAACAAAGTAGGATGTGATCAGTATAGACTTACAGTGATGGTACATATCACCCCTTTTGCTATTTGCTTGTTGATTCCTTTTTATTGTTGTCGTCGATGACTACTGGAATCATGCCAACTTCCTGTTTCCTTTTGTTGATGACCTGCTTCAATTCCCTTTCGACCCATTCTTCAATGTATCTTCTCAAGGGGGCGACGTTGATCTCATTCTAGATTTTTATGTTGAAAATTTCATTTTCTAATTCCCTTAGATCGATAGAAATATTACGCAGAGCCTGATCAATTTCTTCATTTTGTACCGAATAGTCGATTAACCCGTTGTCCATGTCATCTTCACCATATTCAAAGATGCTGTAAAAATTTTCTAAAGACAACACCTTAAAAATATCAACTTTTTTATTGAAGGCTTGCTTAGTTAAGGGCAAGGATTTGACGATTAACTTGGGGTCTTGAACCTCGTCGGTCTTTCCAGCTAAGTCTATTTTYGTCAGTTTTGTGAATAATTTTCTTTCTTTGATATGGCTTGTTCACATGATTGGACAATGAGATSCAGGTTCTTTACTTGCTCTTTCCAGCATGCATTTAATTGAGTGATCCAATTTTTGGAGGGGAGATATTGTTGTCTTCTTCTCATTTCTGTCATGTTGTTGACATGGGTGCCAAAAGGAAGGACAATGTCTAAATAGAAACATTCKTCATTTTTTAAATCCGTCTGCAAATGTTTGAGCAAAGTATGTGCCCTCATTCCAAGGGAAGCCATACTTTGTGTTGTTTCCCACGCTTCAGTAATCAGTTCCATTATTTTCTTGATATTATTCTTCACATATCCTCTACATGATGTGAGGAGGCTAGAGGATCCTTTTAACTTGGCTGCAGGGGTGGCATGCATGGCTATTTCTAAAGAACTGGTAAGCAATGGCATAGGAGTCAAAGCTTCCTCCAATTCCTTGACTCGGTCCTTCAGTCTGGCATTCTCGTCCTCAATGCCTCCAATGGAATCATCAAGAGCATCTTTGGTTTCTCTGTGAAATTGATAGATTTGGGATGGCCACATGTTCGCAAGGTTAACCTATGAACGATATTTTCCTTTCTTATTTTTTACATCTCTCTTTTAAATAATTAATATTTTAGACTCGCTGTTAAAAAAATTGCTTTGGAACACAAAGGATTCATCTTCGTAAAAAATTTCGGTATCATCTATGTCCATTGGACAACTATGATGGATCGCATCTCTAGGATGATCAAGGTGGTAGAATATGCTATCCAGATCAGTCTCAAGTTCCATGTTCTCACTCTCAATTCCGGGCTCTTCCACCTGCCCTACAATTTTTGTTTCTCTTCTTCTCCAAAGGAAGCTTGTGAGAACTATCAATTTTAGGGTGAGGAGGGTTATATCCTCCTCCGTTTGAAGAATTATGGGTTTCTTTCTTGCTATGGTGGGCCATTGGAGAGATGCTCCGGGATGTCGTACTTTTGGGAGTGCTATCCACTGATTGAACACTCTTCTCACCGGGGCCTTTTCCCTGTTGCTTGTACAATTCAGTGGTGCTTTCCAGTGTGTCTAGGTCATCGACATCAGAAGCAGGAGCATTGTCACCAGTGTCTCTATTTTTTCTCAGGTGTTTCTAGAAAAAATAATTGTCGAGGCCAAGTGTAAGTAAATGTTCTAAATATTTTTTATTAGGGTCAAACCCTCTTAGGATTTCAACATATCTTAGGTTCAAGTTGTTGAAATGGGCTACAAATTCATCAATTTTATTGACATTCCTCAACACGAAGTCCCCGACTTTCCAAGGAAGAGGAATGAACTTTTTTTTCTCTTCTCATGGAATAGATGCAACCAATAGTTGTATTGCCTTGCTATTTCTATAACAAACATTTTGTCTGTAATGTGACATGGAAGGAGAGCATGTTTTTCCTTGGAGCCAAAAATCCTTATCACACTGTAATTATCCATTTGTTCAAGTGCCATTTTTCTGTCCAAAAACTTGGTTGCCTAGTCATATATGCGGGGAGCATCTTCTCCTAACAATAAAACTTTGAAAACAGAGACAAAGTCATTAAAAACCTCATAAAAATAGCGGGAGGCCTTGTGTTTCCACAAGGCCTGATACCAGAAGGTTACTGGGTCGAATTCTCAGTTTACCTTCTTGGATAGAGACAGTTTTGGAAACTGACAGCAATGCGCTATCGCAAAAACCAAGTAGGATGACATATAAAATTTCTTCTCCTTTTTGAAGCTTGACAATTGGGAACATATTTCATGTGAAATTAGCTTCCCCCAATAAAAAATGGCTTGTTCCTTGACTGTGAAATGCAAAATATAAAGAACCATGTGGGAAATAGTTTTTGTGGATTCCTGTCACGTTATTCTTGTAAACAACCAGACAATTTTTCGGAATGGATTTCTAAATGTACTAACCTACAAGTTTGTGATATCTTCAAGAAATTCCATCAGGTATTCCAGGAACTCGAGCAGGAAGTCCAACTCGTTATTATGCTTTCTTAGGAACTGCTTGGAGTCTTCTCCTCTGAACGTCAATGTTGGCTCTGACAATCTTAACATCTGGAGGAAGACCTGAGATGACAAAGAAACAAAAGAGTGGTCCCATAGTGGAATAATTCTTTGGCCTAGAATATATTTATCAACGCACCAAGAGGCCAATTCCTTACAGTGAAAATTTTTAGGGACTGTAATATCTCCAAGGACGAGCCCTGTTGTAATCATAATTATGAATTGTAAAGCATGTAATGTAGGCTGGTGAGATGAGTATTGATAAGATGGTAGGCTTATGCATTTATTAGGTCAAGAGCCTAAGTGTTAAGGCCATGAGCTTTTTTTGTACATGTAATTATGCAGATCATTAATAAAATATAAACATCATTGCGTGCATACTGAACACAAAGAAAGAGTGATGGGGGACTAAGCTTCCATAAGGTGGGTAAGGGAAAAGGGGCTTAAAGGTTGGGAAGAGAGGCTAAGTGTTGAGCCTAGGGGCTAATATTAGGGGCTTACGTCATTAGGAATAATAAGTTATTATTATTCAAAAATTTATGAGAAAGGTATGTCTTTATCCTAAGTTCCTAGAAGGGGGAACGTGTGCAAGAGGGAACACATGCCGATGGAGTGCATGCAGACTCATGCATGACATGTGTCAGTCCAGGCACATGTAATTTAACCAATGAATTAAGCTGAGATGGGGGTGTGTCCTCCATTCTGTCGTGGGCTTTTTGAAAACCATTTTCCTCTACTTTGGAACCTATATTATTTTACCCTCACACAATTATGAGAATCGAGACGGGTGAATTGTTATGTGTCTTCTGTGGAACCCAACACCGGGGAAATCGCCTGAGTGTGTTGTGTCTAGAGTCTGGCTGTTTCCATTTTTGGACCTATGGCCATATACTATTGCGATTGTCATCCTTACGTGAATGAGTGATGAAATATGGCTATTGTCATCTTCTGGACATCCACACCTAGTTTTTCCTGTTGCTGCTATCACCTATGAGCTANGGAACGTGTGCAAGAGGGAACACATGCCGATGGAGTGCATGCAGACTCATGCATGACATGTGTCAGTCCAGGCACATGTGATTTAACCAATGAATTAAGCTGAGATGGGGGTGTGTCCTCCATTCTGTCGTGGGCTTTTTGAAGACCATTTTCCTCTACTTTGGAACCTATATTATTTTACCCTCACACAATTATGAGAATCGAGACAGGTGAATTGTTATGTGTCTTCTGTGGAACCCAACACCGGGGAAATCGCCTGAGTGTGTTGTGTCTAGAGTCTGGCTGTTTCCATTTTTGGACCTATGGCCATATACTATTGCGATTATCATCCTTACGTGAATGAGTGATGAAATATGGCTATTGTCATCTTCTGGACATCCACACCTAGTTTTTCCTGTTGCTGCTATCACCTATGAGCTAACCAAATCTATTGTTGTTGCCATCAACCTGAACTTGTGGGAATTGGGTTGAAAGTGGTTGAAGAATTGGGTTTTCATGCCCGTGGTAGAAGAGGCAGGTTGTTAGGCCTGTGAGAAAATCTTTGCAGGTGAGAGAGTCTGTTGGGAAGTGGTTTTCTCCCAGAAAGAGTCCAACACCAGCTACAGAGCTCTGAGAGTTCCTGATCTGACCTGTTGCCGAGACCCAGAGAGGGAGGTGAAGCACTGATGGATTATGCTTGTGAAGGTTTATACTCCTGGGTGGAACATGCATATGGGGAATGAGACTTCATGAGTAGTGGGCATAAGAAGGCTCCTGGAGAGAATCCTTCTGGTTTCTCTGTGCAGTTTTCCTGTAACCTCATCCTAGTTTAGGATTCCCTTACCTTGGGTGGAGCTTAGTCCCAACTCGGGTGTGACCCACTGCTGAGCGTGATGAGCAACGTGGTCTAATGCTGGGAGGTTCGTGGAAGGTATGCATGTGGTTGGTGGAGTTACTACAATTTCAAATATAAGTATATGCATGTGTTTAAATTCAATTAAAATGCATGTCTGTGATGCTTGTAATATTATCATGTATTCCATTGCAATGATATTACTATTGATTCCATTAATTCTGTATGTTAACAATAATTATATGTTTACTCTGTTAATCCATTTAACGCCATTTAAGTGCATACTACATAAGTATGAGAATGTTTACATGTAGTAGCATTGTTCGACAAGTGGTTTGATGGCCGAGGATGTTACAATATGGTATCAGAGCCCAAGTTTTCAATGTTGAGCCTAGATGGGCTAGATAAATGGTCTTTGGACCCAAGGTCTCGAGAGGAAATTGTGTCTGGAGGA